>BMAC01000193.1:1115777-1130777 GCA_014905375.1 Phtheirospermum japonicum
ATTGTGCTTAAATTTTAATGTTTTTTTAGATAAGAGGTGAGGTCATGGGCATTCTTCTCTAGGACCATCCTCGTGCCGTGCTTCTCTTGGTTCATCATCATCATCTCATTGTCAGATAGACAATGAAAATGAAGATATGATGGACTTATCGGCAGGGACTCCGCCGATAGTTCCTGCCGCTCCATTCGATGATAGTACATCAAGAGGCCTCATGCCACCACGTCCTGGTATGATCGAGATATTATATTTTTGATTTTATATTTTTTTGGGAAATGCAAATTAGTTGCTGACGGGTATCGGATTATGGTCAGGGGCTTTGCTGACGGATATCAAATGGTTGTACTATCTAATCAAAATGATTTTTCTTTTTGTTCATGTGGGAACCGATCCGTTTGTGGGAACTAGAAACCTGCTATATTACATAGGATGTGATGCTATTTATGAATCATGTACATACTAATAAGATAATAGTGAAAATAAATTGAACATAAAAATAGCAATGTGAAAATATAAATAGCCTTTTGCATTATTTAAGTTAGCATCACATATAATGTAATATAGCGGTTCTAATAAAGTTCTCACCTAGGGATTTGGTTCTCACATGATCCTACTCATATATATATATATATATATATAATATATATATATATATATATATATATATATATATATATATATATATATATATATATATATATATATATGATGACGGGCCCCATTCCCGTCAACAATTCCGTGATAAAATAATTTCCCCATCTGCAAAAACAGAAACAGAAATGGAGAAAGAAAAAAAACATCCCGCCCCGCGGCGACCGTGCCACCCCAGCCCATCGCCGGTCGCCGCCCGCCGTTGCCATTTTGCTAAACAAAATATTCACTTGCCGATCACCACGGCATTTGAAAACCCCCACCACACACTTTTTAATACTTTTTAAAACCACCATCACATTTTGAGAAAAAGTTTAAAATCCGTTATTGGAGGGACAAAACCTCCCGGCCGGCGTCGTACACCACGTTATCACTGACGTCTTCCCAAACCAATCACAACATCAATCATTCACAAATAACCATAACAACAAACCATAACATACATTAAATTAACATAACCGATCACCACTGCATTTAAAAACCACCATCGCATACACTTTAAAAGATAATTGCATAATTAAACCATTAATGAACACTAACGAACTCTAATTACATAATTGAATCCTATTTAAACTAACGAACACTAAACGAACTAACGAGTCCTAATTATATTATTATTCCAATATTGAACCCTAATTATATAATTATCCCTAAAATAAATAGCATCACATCCTATGTAATATAGCAAGTTTCTAATTACCACACAGGGATTGGTTCCCACGTGAACAAAAAGAAAAATCATTTTGATTAGATAGTACAACCATTTGATACCCGACGGCAAAGCCCCTGACCATAATCCGATACCCGTCAGCAATGCTGACGGGTAGGTTAATCCCATCACCAAATTTAAACAATGCACGGGTCTTTCCCGTCAGCATTGTTGAAATGATGCCGACGGGTCCGCCCCATCAGAATTTTCAAAAAAAAAAATTAAGTTTTATTTTATTTTATTTTGAAATTTACCTGTATTTATTTGACAAATCAATAATTTAATATAAAAACTAATTTGCATTTCCCAAAAAAATATAAAATCAAAAATATAATATAATTAATTAACAATTATATCGTATAATGTATAAAGTTTAAATACAGTACCAAACGTAAATATTATTTGTTCCTAAATCAACTACCCATCATAAGCAGCAGTAGCAGTTGGAGCATCAGGGGGCGATCGTCGACGTCGTGCCATCGATGCGGTTGAGTATCAATGAAAGAGTCGTCGAATCTCTAGTGCATAGTTAAGAAAAGTTTGAGTGCATTGTGTTCCTTACCCAAATCCTCGCGCTGTATACAGTATTTAAATTATTTTTTAGTTTATCACTAATTAATTACTTACCTGCTAAATTTACAAATATATTTTAATTTTACTTACGAGCTGACGTGCATGACCAATCGCGGTCCAAGACCCTCCTTTGTGCTTGGCTATCCCAGTACCAGGTCCGCTAGGCTCGCTCATCTTGTTCTTGCTTGCCTGGTTAGACTGCTTCTTGTTCTCTGGCTTCTCGAATTCCACCACCCTTTTCCTCCACTCCGTTCTCCACTTTGCCTTCCACTCGTGGAGACGGCTGCCACGAGGCGGCCATAGAACTGCAGAAATTCTTCCGTACGACCTCCTCAAAATATACACTCGGGTCCCATTAACAACTCCTCTGCAAAACAAAACAAAACAAAATAAAAAAAAAATTGATTAATAAAAATTATTATATATAATAACTTTCGAAAACAATATTAGTTGAATTACAAGAAACTCGTGTCACCTCAACTGACGATGATAATTGGGAATATGCTCGTACTTTCACCCATCGTGATGTACACGAGCCTAGTGGATCAGTCGAAGGATCGTCGGTAACTCCGACGAGTCACTGCGTATCCTAGGAAAATATAGGGTTTATTAGGACAATATATTGAAATAAAGAATTTATTACTTTTAAAAATTAAATTAAACTTACTTTCCCCGGGGATACGACAAATATCTCGATCATACCTGGACGTGGTGGCATGAGATTTCTTGATGTACTATCATCGAATGGAGTGGCAGGAACTATTGGCGGAGTCCTTGCCGATAAGTCCATCTGACCGCTCGTCGTTAAGCGTCAAATTAAATATTTATTTTCCTCAGCTTCTCTCCACTAACTAGTATTAGCGATAAGTAAGGGTCGATCCCACGAGGAGTGTGGTTAGATTGTGATGATTCGATTTTTATTTAAATAAATAATTGGGGTAAGGAATTATGAATTAAATTAACTAATAAAATAAACAAGCAATTAAACTAGCAAGAAAATAATTAACAAAGAATTCAATAATAATAAAGTTCTAGTTCTAGTTCAGTTTCCACCCTCGATTCACTCGTTTAACCAATCACAATATCATAATCCATTCATCACACGCGACTAAAAACCCTAAGTAGCAATAAGCTCTGCTACTCGAATTTACCCTTACTGTGTACTCAATTAAAATAAGCTCTTTAATTGATTCTAATTATTGAATAACCTAAAATAAGCTCTCTAGGTTCAACCTAACATCATCATTAATAATTAGGCAAATAGATTAATCTAGGCAAGAAACGCATAAGCTCGGTTCATACAACCTATGTTGTGTTGTCCCTAACGATTCGCAATCATTAGTTGGTTCAGAGAAATAGTAATTACGACAATTACACGGGAAGCAATTCTATTTCTAGCAATAGATAACCAATCCCTAATCTAGGTGATCAAGCCAAATTAAGAATTAAGCAATCATAAAGTGAAAATAGAACAACACAAACAATCGCATATGACGAACGAAAAACAATATTGCATAAATCAATTAAACATAGTTTCACGAGGGTTTCAACATCCCTAGAACTAGATAATAAGTTTACTCACTCATGGAGTTAAGAAAATAAAAGAAAAGGTTCAGATAAACAAACATAATCCTTGATAAAACAGGAGAGACAATGTGTTGAACTTGAATCTTGTGTCTTGGAACGTCAATCTTCAAGTTCTCTCGCGTATGGATGATTTAGGACGAATTGGAACCTCTCTGGACCTCCTTAGAACCCTAGGATATGTTGTATTGTGCCTCTGGGACGAAATAGGGTCGGGGTTTATATAGGAATCCTTTTTCTTTCCACGCAAGTTTTCTTCCAAAAATAACTCTGCCGAGTCGGCGTCGACTGACGCGAACCAGCCCTCGGTGTCGACGCGCATCACCCGCCTGCGTCGTCCTGCATGGGCATCGACTGACGCCCTTCCCATCGATGCTTCAGAGCATGGGCATCGACATTGCGTCGACTGACGCCCTTCCAATCGACGCTTCAGAGCATGAGCGTCGACATTGCATCGACTGACGCCCTTCCAATCGACGCTTCAGAGCATGAGCATCGACATGGCGTCGACTGACGCGAGCCAGCCTTCGGCGTCACACCGCACATTGCGTCGACTGACGCGATCCATCCTCGGCATCGACGCGTCATCGACGCAGCATCCTGATTCTTGATTTTTCTCTCGTCAATTCGTCATTCCTCGTCATCCAACCGGACTTTACTTGACTTCGGTTTCTACAAACAAGATATCATCACGCAACCGCCAACTTCAAGGCCCCACACAAACTCATATTAAGTACGGCAACCACAAGTACAAATCAATAACGCAATAATCTAGAATTGACGCCCCACATATGAATCACAAAAGCACTAACATGCGTACCTTTGACCTCTAAATCAATTGACGACTAAAGACTTTAACCGAAATGTAGTTCATCAAGGCAGTTCAAGCAAGTACTCTTAATCATTTTCTTTTAATCCCCCAGTGTTTATCACAAAAATTGTCAAAATTTATCAAATTTTTAGTACAAAACTCCTTAATATAACCACAATAACTCACTCCCCCGCACTTAAACATTAGCTTGTCCTCAAGCGGATACAAAATAAGAACAAGCACATCATAAATATCACGAGGAAAGAGTAGGAAAAGAAATCACCCGGGGAAATGTCGAGGAGTCTTGGTCCTATTAATTATGATGCTAGGTCCTTTGAAAAGTGGCCCACACATCCAAAACAAGTCATCGCCTCCAAAGCTGGAAGAAAAATAAACATAAAAATAGAAAATAAAATAAGTAAACATTGGGTTGCCTCCCAACAAGCGCTTTTGTTTAAAGTCGTTAGCTCGACTTATTCCCTTGATCAAGTCATAGGTGGTGCTTCAAACTCCATCCGTTCCACATCAACGGAGCGAAACCCTTCATAATTTGGTTCGAGTTGGTGTCCATTCACCTTGAACGTCTTGTTCATTGTTGGGCTAAAAATCTCCACCGCACCATGCGGAAATACGTGGGTGACAACAAACGGTCCAACCCACCTTGAACGCAACTTACCGGGAAATAGCTTAAGGCGAGAATGAAAAAGTAGCACTTTTTTGCCCACTACGAACTCCTTCCTTGAAATCTTCAAGTCATGAAACGCTTTCGTCTTCTCTTTATAAATTAGTGAATTTTCAAACGCTTCATCTCGGATTTCCTCCAATTCTCGTAGTTGCAACTTCCTTAGCGCACCGGCCTCATCAAAATCAAAGTTGCATTACTGCACGGCCCAAAACGACTTGTGTTGGAGCTCCACCGGCAAGTGACATGGCTTCCAGAAAACGAGGCGATATGGCGACATCCCAATTGGTGTCTTATATGCCGTGCGATACGCCCACAGTGCATCCTTCAGCTTGATGCTCCAATCCTTACGGTTTGCTTTGACGGTCTTTTCTAAGATGGACTTGATTTCTCGGTTCGAAGTTTCGGCTTGTCCATTTGTTTGAGGATAATAGGCCGTAGAAAGCCTATGAGCAACACCATACTTTCGGAGTAATGCCTCCACCGTTTTGTTGCAAAAGTGGGTGCCACGATCGCTTATCATAGCTCGAGGGATCCCGAACCTTGAGAAGATCCGAGATTTAATAAAACGTGCAACAACCTTTGAGTCATTAGATGAGGTGGCTTTCGCTTCCACCCACTTGGAGACATAATCCACCGCCAGCAAAATATAAATATTTTTGAATGAATTTGGGAAGGGGCCCATAAAGTCGATGCCCCAGACATCAAAAATTTCACAAACCATTATGGGCACTTGGGGCATTTGACTTCTCCGTGAAAGGTTCCCCGTGCGTTGACAATTATCACATGCCTTACAAAATTCATATGTATCTCGAAATAGGGATGGCCAATAAAAACCACTGTCAAGTACCTTATGCGCAGTTCTCTTCCATCCAAAATGTCCTCCACATGCATGAGAATGGCAAAATGAAAGAATAGCGTGGAACTCCGATTCGGGGACGCACCTTCGAATGATTTGATTGGCACAATGCTTCCAAAGGTATGGGTCGTCCCACACATAATATTTCGCATCACTCCTCAACTTGTCCCTCCTTGCTTTCGTTAGCCCCGTTGGAAACACACGAGCAACAAGAAAATTTACCAAGTCAGCATACCATGGATCCACGTGTTCAACCGCAAGTAGTTGCTCGTCCGGAAATCTCTCATCAAGTTGTAGCTCGTTCCCCTCATGCACTAATCTACTAAGGTGGTCGGCCACAGTGTTCTCGACTCCCTTTTTGTCCTTGATCTCCAAATCGAATTCTTGGAGTAGTAAAATCCACCGTATGAGTCGTGGCTTTGTCTCCTTCTTTGTAAGTAGATGTCGTAGGGCTGTGTGATCACTAAAAATCACCACCTTTGATCCAATGATGTATGAACGGAACTTCTCGAGGGCAAACACAACAACTAGAAGCTCCTTCTCTGTGGTAGTATAATTTTCTTAGGCAGGGTTCAAGGTCCTCGAAGCATAATAGATCACATGGGTAGCTTTATCGACCCTCTGCCCTAGCACGGCTCCCACAGCATAGTCGCTCGCATCGCACATGATCTCAAGAGGTAGGTCCCACCTCGGTGCTTGGATAACTGGAGAAGTGGTCAGCCGTTCCTTCAGTGTGTCAAAAGCCCTCTTGCAGTTGTTATCGACCTCAAATTCCACATCTTTTTGCAAGAGCCTACAAAGTGGCGAAGCGATCTTCGAAAAGTCCTTGATAAATCTCCTATAAAATCCTGCATGGCCAAGAAAAGAACGAACTTCCCACACGTTGGCGGGGTAAGGCAACGCAGCTATGGTATCAATCTTAGATTTATCGACTTCTATTCCTTTAAACGAAATAATGTGTCCTAGAACTATACCTTGTTCCACCATAAAATGACATTTTCCCCAATTCAACACAAGGTTAGTGTCGACACAACGTTTTAAAATAAAAGATAAGTTCTCAAGACATACCTCGAAAGAATTGCCATAAACGCTAAAGTCATCCATAAAGACCTCTATAATCTCGCCAACGTATTCCGAAAAGATACTTACCATACATCATTGGAATGTGGCCGGTGCATTGCATAGTCCAAATGGCATGCGGCGATAGGCAAATGTGTCAAAGGGGCACGTGAAGGTGGTATTTTCTTGATCCTCGGGCGCTATAGGAATTTGAAAATATCCCGAGTAGCCATCCAAAAAACAGTAGTATGAGTGGCCCGCCAACCTCTCAATCATTTGATCAAGAAATGGAAGAGGAAAATGGTCCTTGCGAGTCATGGCGTTTAGCTTACAATAATCAATACAGACTCGCCAACCCGTTTGCACTCTTGTTGGAACCAATTCGCCTTCTTGATATTCGACCACCGTTACCCCCGACTTTTTCGGAACGACTTGAGTCGGACTCACCCACCGACTGTCAGAAATAGGGTAAATCACCCCAACATCAAGCAGTTTTAGAATCTCCTTCTTTACCACTTCCATTATTGGTGGATTCAGTCGTCTTTGAGGTTCCCTAGATGGTACAGCATTCTCTTCGAGTAAAATTCGGTGCATACACATGGAAGGACTTATCMCTCGCAAATCCGCTATGGTCCACCCGATTGCTTGCTTGTTATCCTCGTGTACTTGTCGCAGTGATGCCTCTTGGAGGTTGTCCAAGCAAGATGAAATGATCACAGGCAGTGTTTCGTTATCGGCCAAGAAAATATACTTTAAGTGCTCCGGTAGGGCCTTGAGTTCGAGCTCCGGTGCCTTGAATATGTATGGAACGGCTTTCTCGTGTGAGTCGGGAAGTTTGATGAATTTCACGTCCTATTCTCTCGGTTTCGCATTAAGTGCGCGCAAGGCTGACACTGTCTCTCTTATGTCGTCCTCCCAAGTTGGTTCAGTTAGAGGGTAACTCAAAAACAACGGGTCCTCCCCCAAACTTCGTGTGATCGTCGTCTCGAGCTCATCTTTTTCATGCATTTCGAAAAAATCCTGCGCTAGAGAGTCAAAACAATCAAGTGCAAAAACAGAGTTATCGCAGTCAGGAAATCTCATAGCATCAAAAATATTGAATTGACAAATGTGACCGTCAAATTCCATTGTTAGGGTGCCTCAAGTGACATCGATCTTTGTCTGAGCAGTGTTCAAGAATGGTCGCCCCAACAAGATAGGTGGCGATTTCGATGCAGACTCATTCATGCTCAACACATAGAAGTCGGCTGGAAAAATCAACTCATCCACCTTTACGAGGACATCTTCAATGACACCATCAGGGTAGGCAGTGCTTCGGTCGGCAAGTTGGATTACCACCCCAATTTTCTTCAATGGCCCAACTTTCAAACAGTCAAAAATGGTGTGTGGCATAACATTTATTGATGCCCCCAAATCCAGCATGGCTCGCTCGACTCGCATGTCTCCAATCGTGCATGGAATGAAAAACATGCCCGGGTCATTCCGCTTTTGTGGCAAGCTCCTTTGGAATACGGCCAACACGTTTGCTCCCATTAGGACCTTTTCATCCCCCTTTAACCTCCTCTTGTTGGTGCATAAGTCCTTGAGGAATTTGGCGTAACGAGGAGTTTGCTTGATCGCATCGGCAAGTGGAATAGTGATCTCCACCTTCTTGAAAACGTCTTGTATTTTCCTCTCTGTGTCTTCCTTAGCTTGGCGCTTGATTCTTGACGGAAATGGAAGTGGATCGGTCCTTGGGGGAGAAACAACGGGGTCATTAAAATTATTAGAAGGTTTAGGGTTACCCTTTTCAGCATGTTTTGGCTCCGTTTTTTCTTCCTCCGTTTTGTCTTCATTGTCCGGCTCTAGCACTGGGTTGGTCGGTCCTTCCACCTTCTTGCCACTTCGTGTTGTTATGGCACTCACATTCCTCGGATTTACCTCGGTTTGAGGTGGTAGTCGGCCGCTGCCTTTCGCTTCCAATTGCATTATGTGCACAGCCATTTGACTCATTTGCATCTCCAAGTTTTTTATGGATGCTTTGGTCTCTTGTTGAAATTTGGCGGTATCTTGTTGAAATTGAGCGGAACTTGTTGCCATTAATTTCACCATATCTGCCTGTGATGATGATGAGTTTTCCCCTTGTTGTCGAGTTTGGTATTGGTTAGGAAAGTTTTGCCCCCTTTGTTGAGCTTGAGAGGGTCCTTGATCTTGATTTGCATGTATATTTCCTTGCTGTATATTTCCTTGCTTATCCCTCCATCTAAAACCAGGGTGGTCGCCCCATCTCGGATTGAAGGTGTTGGGGTACGAATCGTACTTTCTCCCTTGCCCATTCCCGGTTCCTAACGCATTCACGTGCGCCTCGCGTGCTGAGTAAAAGTGTGGGCATTCGTTAGTAACGTGCTCCACAGTTTCGCAAAAACCGCATGGTCGAATCTTTGGAGCTCCTCCCGCACTTATCATGGCCTTCAATTCAATTAAATGGGCCTGCAATGAATCATTACCCATCTCGTTTACCGATTTCAATGAAGGATCTCGGTTGCCGAATTGTTGGGAATTGGCAGCCATGTTTGATATTAGTTCCTTTGCTGCCGTCGGTGTCTTGTCCATCAAGGTGCCTCCACTAGCAGCATCAATCATGTTTCGATTAGTGAGACTCAATCCCTCATAGAAATATTGGATCAAAAGTTTCTCGCCCATTTGGTGTTGAGGGCAACTCGCAACAAGCCTCTTGAATCGTTCCCAGTACTCATGCAACGTTTCTCCTTGCGCCTGCCTAGCCGAGCAAATGTCTTTTCGAAGATTTGCCACTCGTGATGCGGGAAAGTACCTCTGCAAGAATGTTTTCTCCATAGCCCCCCACGTAGTGATGGATCCCGAAGGTAAGTAGTAAAGCCAATCTTTGGCTAGGTCTTTTAATAAAAAGGGGAATGCCCTTATCTTGATTTGCTCGTCCCTGACTCCAGCGGGTTTCATGCTTGTGCATATGACATGGAACTCTTTCAAGTGTTTGTGCGGATCATTGCCAGTGAGTCCATGGAATAAAGGTAGGTGATCGATTAATCCGGACCGTAGCTTAAATGTAGCATCGTTCACTGTTGGAAAGGTAATGCACAATGGTTGTTGAGGAAGGTCGGGATTTGCCAACTCCTTCAACGTTCGTTCCGCTTGAGAAGACATCGTCTCGCTTTCTCGTTCTTCGCTCTCGCTTGAAGAATCCTCGGATATGTAATTGGGTAATACCTGCTCCCAATTTGAAACCTCCTTCTTCTTCTTTAACTCACGACCTCTCTTGTTGATTTCCGGATAATAATGCAAATTCTTCTTCCCGGACGATCTCAAGTTCATTCACCTGAGAAAACACTCAACAAGAGTTCAACTCGTTTAAACAAAAYTAAAAATAAAATAAAATACTAAAATACTAAAATTCACAATTTTAACGCGTTACTCCCCGGCAACGGCGCCAAAATTTGACCGCCCGTCGTCAAGCGTCAAATTTAAATGTTTATTTTCCTCAACTTTTCTCCACTAACTGGTAGTAGCGATAAGTAAGGGTCGAACCCACGAGGAGTGTGGTTAAATTGTGATGATTCGTATTTTATTTAAATAAATGATTGGGGTAAGGAATTATGAATTAATTCAACTAATAAAATAAACGAGCAATTAAACTAGTAGAAGAACAATCAACGAAAAATTCAATAATAATAAAGGCCTAGTTCTAGTTCAGTTTCCACCCTCGATTCACTCATTTAACCAACCACAACTTCGTAATCCATTCATCACATGCGATTAAAAACCCTAAGTAGCAATAAGCTCTGCTACTCGAATTTACCCTTACTGTGTACTCAATTAAAATAAGCTCTTTAATTGAATCTAATTATTGAATAACCTAGAATAAGATCTCTAGGTTCAACCCAACAACAGCACTAATAATTAGGCAAATAGATTAATCTAGGTAACAAACGCATAAGCTCGGTTCATTCAACCTATGTTGTGTTGTCCCTAACGATTTACAATCATTAGTTGCTTCAGAGAAATAGTAATTACGACAATTACACGGGAAGCAATCTTATTTCTAGCAATAGATAACCAATCCCTAATCTAGGTGATCAAGCCAAATTAAGAATTAAGCAATCATAAAGTGAAAATAGAACAACACAAACAATCGCATATGACGAACGAAGAATATAAATTGCATAAATCAATTAAACATAGTTTCACGAGGGTTTCAACATCCCTAGAACTAGATATAAGTTTACTCACTCATGGAGTTAAAAATAAAAGAAAAGGTTTAGATAAACAAACATAATCCTTGATAAAATAGGAGAGACGATGTGTTGAACTTGAATCTTGCGTCTTGGGACGTCAATCTTCAAGTTCCCTTGCGTATGGATGACTTGGGACGAGTTAGAACCTCTCTGGACCTCCTTAGAACCCTAGGATATGTTATATTATACCTCTGGGATGAAATAGGGTCGGGGTTTATATAGAATTCCTCTTTCTTGCCGCCCAAGATTCGTCCTAAAATAATTCTGCCGAGTCGGCGTCGACGGAGCGTCGACTGACGCGAACCAGCCCTCGGTCGATGCGAATCACCTGCCTGCGTTGTCCAGCGTGCGTCGTCTAGCGTGTGTCGATGTCGACGCTTCAGAGCATGAGCGTCGACATAGCGTCGACTCGTGGGCGTCGACATCGACGCTTCAGACATGAGCGTCGACGGAGCGTCGACTCATGGGCGTCGACATCGATGCTTCAGAGCATGAGTGTCGCCAGAGCGTCGACTCATGGGCGTCGACATCGACGCTTCAGAACATGGGCGTCGACAGAGCGTCGACTGATGGGCGTCGACATTGACTTCAGAACATGGGCGTCGAAATAGCGTCGACGTAGCGTCGACTGACGCGAGCCAGCCTTCGGCGTCATACCGCACATCGCGTCGACTAACGCAGTCCATCCTGGGCATCGACGCGTCATCGACGCACCATTCTGAATCTTGAGTTTTCTCTCCTCGATTCGTCAATCCTCATTTCTCTACTTCCTTGAGAGACATCCTTCGATAAATATAGCACCAAATACTGCAAAATAGAAAAGAAATATACGATTGGTGCTTGATTGCTCATAATAACAATTATACAAGAAATAAGCATATATGATATTATTAAGCACATAAAATCACCGGAATTAAACCGTCAATTAGCGTGTAATTTCTCGTTTGTCAACTCATCTGCAAAATCTTATTCTTACTCAGTTTCATTCTAAAATCAAATCGGTACAAAGTGATGGAGGGGGAGAGTTTATAGCCCCTACAAACCTGTTTCACTCCTCAGGAATACACCACATAATCTCTTGTCCCTACACACCTCAACAAAATGGCCTTGCTGAAAGAAAACATCGACAAATTGTTGAAAATGGTCTTTCTCTCCACTCTCGTTCTCATCTACCTATCAAATACTGGGATGATGCCTTCACCACTACTGTCTATCTCATTAATCGATTACCTTCTAAAACCACTCAGTACAAAAGTCCTCATCAGCTCCTACTAAATCAAGTTCCCAGCTACACTCATTTTAAACCCTTTGGGTGTCTCTGTTACCCTCATCTTAGACCGCTCAATAAACACAAGCTTCAGTTCAGGTCGCTTCCTAGTACATTTCTTGGTTACAGTGAACACTATAAGGGTTTCAAAGTCCTACTGCCAGATAACAAAGTTATAATCACCAGACATGTGATCTTTGACGAGCTCAAATTTCCCTTCTCTAAATATTCTGAACCTCACTCCTGCTCCAATGTTCAACCATCAATTCTTGGTCCTCCACCTCTTATACCACATGCGACCTCGCCACATGTGCCAGTGACCTCGCCACGTGTGCCAGCGACCTCCACACAACCACATGCGACCTCCACACAGTCTCATATTCAGCCCTCCTCTCATACAGGTACCCCAGAATCCATACCGCGCGACCTCACCATCACCTCAAATATTCCAATCTCCCAGTTCTCCCCATCAACCAATCCCACTATCCTCCAACCAATCTAGTCCCTCTACTATTCCTCTTACTGTTAAATTACCAATTATGAGCTCTCCACATGCTTCTCCTTTTCCTCGTACTAACCCTCTTGCAGGTAAACACCACATGGTCACATGAGCTAAGGTGGGAATTTACAAGCCCAGGGTGTTCAGTGTGCAGCTTCTCGATTTCAAGGAGCCCTCCTCCTATGTTGAGGCTTTAACACATCCCAAGTGGAAAGCGGTTATGTGTGAAGAGTATGCAGCTCTCCTTAAGAACCAGACATGGTCTCTCTCTCAGCTACCTCCGGGAAAGTCATTTATCGGTTGCAAGTGGGTGTTCAAACTAAAAACTCATGCTGATGGAATTGTTGCTCGCTATAAAGCCAGATTGGTCGCCAAGGGATATAGTCAGGTACCCGGTTTTGATTTTTCAGACACTTTCAGCCCGATTTTTAAAGCTGCAACTATCCGGGCCGTGCTCTCCATTGCAGTCAACTGTAATTGATCGGTCAAACAATTGGATGTCAATAATGACTTTCTGCATGGCGAGCTGGATCGAGAAATCTTCATGGCCCAACCACCTGGTTTTGAACAGGAGGGTACCAGTCTTCAGGTGTGCAGATTGTCGAAAGCTATTTATGGGCTTATACAGGCTCCTCGCGCCTGGTTTGGAAAATTGCGAGTTGTTCTTATTGATTTTGGTTTCTCTACTTCTCGGCTGATAGCTCTCTCTTTTACTCCAACACTTCCTCAGGTTGCATATGGGTCTTAGTGTATGTTGACGACATCCTTGTCACTGGCAGCGACAAGGTCGGAATTTCGCGACTTATTAATCACCTTGATTCAACCTTCTCTTTAAAGAATCTAGGTGAACTGCATCATTTCCTTGGCATTGAGGTCTTGCACATCGATCAGGGTCTACATTTGAATCAAGGCAAGTACATTTTAACTCTTCTTGAAAAAGCAGGTATGGCTGGAGCTAAATCCACCCCTACACCGATGGTTGTCTCTCCATTCTTCTCTAAGTTCCAAGGGGAACCCACTGTTGATCCAACCTTTTATAGGAGTATTGTTGGAGTTCTTCAGTATATCAAAACTACTCGACCTGATATTTCTTACAGTGTCAACAAAGTGTGCCAATATATGCACTGTTCTCTCAGCACACACTGGCGAGCTGTCAAGAAAATTCTGCGATATCTTGCTGGTACCACTTCTTATGGGCTCACCTACAGTAAAACCTCATCCTTTACTCTGACTGGGCTGGTGATCCGGATGATAGAAAATCCATCACTGGTTTTTATATTTTTCTAGGTTGCAATATTGTCTCTTGGTGTTCTAAGAAGCAGGCCTCCGTTTCGAGGTCCAGCACCGAGGCTGAATATCGCAGTCTTGCTCATGCTACTGCTGAATTGGTTTGGATCCGCTCCTTGCTACACGAGCTTCAGGACACTCTTCCTGTTGTTCCCACAATCTGAGTCGATAATTAGAGTGCTATTGCTGTTGCCTCCAATCCTGTTCTTCATGCTCGTACGAAGCACTTTGAATTAGATATTCACTTTGTTCGCGACCTCATTGCAAAGAAATCACTGCAGGTTTGGTTTGTCCCTTCTATTGATCAGACTGCCGATGTCTTCACCAAACCGCTATCTCATCAATTCTTTGCTCGGCTCCGGAAAAAGCTCTCTTTTCTTCCTATCGCCGCACTCGAATTGAGGGGGAATAATAGAGAGCGACCTGATCAGTTAAGGTCGCCTGGTCATATAATACTTGTCGACCTGAAAATGAGTGCAGTACCAGGTCGCAAGGTTGGCGACCTAATGTCTGGCGACCTGAAGATGAGTGCAGTGCCAGGTCGCAAGGTTAGCGACCTCTCAGGTCGTACGAGAGGTCGCCCAGAGGTCAAACGTACTACTAGCAAAGGGTCTCAGATGAGGACAACCTACCTGACGTCCGCTGATGATGTTAGCCCTAATCTAGTACATCCAGCTGTTAGGATGTACTGTAACAATAGTGACCACACGATTTGAAATAGTGTACTGTAGCAATCTTAGCCACATAGGGTTAGATTTATTATAAATAGTAG
>BMAC01000193.1:1135777-1139493 GCA_014905375.1 Phtheirospermum japonicum
CTTATTTTTCATCATAATAAAATCTTCTCAAGATCACAATCTTCTTCTTCTTCTTCTTCTTCTTCTTCTTCTTTAAGTGTTTTAAAATATGGATTCTGGTTCGAAAAATAAAACACCCTCAAACTCCAGTGATTCAGAGTCCGACAATGAGTTCATTTTTCTTCATCAAGTAGCTGCTTAATTATCGCATACAACAGCGGGCGAGACAAAATAGTATATGTAGAGGTTTCGTACCTGGTCATGCCGTTCTTTATAGGAATAGACTCAAAGGTCATGAGAAACTCTATCGTGACTACTTTACCGAAAATCCTATTTTTCTACAAAAGGTTCACATAAACCGTTCTTTATATTATCGAATTCAATTTGCAGTAGAGGGCGATGATTCATATTTTGTTCAAAAACAAAATGCTACCGGAAAATTAGGGTTGTATTCTTTTCAAAAGGTCGCGACTGCCACTACAAAAAAACATGGCATATGCTGACGGGCTAAAAAACCGTCAGCATATGACGGCCTGCCTTTGCTGACGGGAAAAGGCCATCAGCAAGAAGCCCGTCAGCATATTAATTGAACGACGGATTTGCTGACAGGCCACTGACGGGCCAGATTGCAAGGCCCGTCAGCATAATTAAAAAAATGTCGATGGGTCCCTGCCCTTTAGCATTATATATATCTCCCCTATATATTAATGCAAAATTCTCATATCCTATGGTCTCTTTCTCATGCTTCGTTAGCTTTGGAAAAAATTTTGGTGCTTCGGTATCGTCCGAACCTAATATTAACTAATTTAATATTTTTCTTTTATTAAATTTGACCTAATTCAACATTTTTTAATATTATATTTTACCAAATTTAATATTTTTCTTTAGTACATGTTACCAAATCTAATGTTTTCTTTAACATATTTTGCCTAATTCAATATCTTTTTTTTTCCTACTAATATAAAATACAAATAAGTTATAGAAATTAGAAAAAAAAAATCTATATAAGTTGAATTAACTTTTATATATAATAAAATTTGAAATAATATTATTTGAATTTTAAGTATTTATTTAAAAATATACGAGTTATATAAAATTATTACAAAAGAAAAATAAATTTAAGGAAAATAAATTTAATTTTTTTTATCTAATCCTAATATAATTAATTGAAAATAAAATTAAAAATATATATGATAAACTATTTTTAAGCCAAAAAAGGAGAAATCAAAAGGATAAAATAAATAATAATAAATTATTACGCATAGGAAAATATATATTAAATATATTATAAACTTATTACTTATCTAGTCCCAATATAATGTATTGATACATACATTATATATCTATATGAACAAATCAGTGTTTAACGCACAAAAAAAACTAAAATTAATAATAATAATAATATTACATATACTATAAGTTAGATACACTACGTTTTTTCAATAGATTTATAAGTGTCATATAGATTTTAATTTTTTATATTACATATTCACATGTGATACGCTGATTTTGTATGTTTTACACTTTTTTCAAACTCAATTTTCTACTGATTCCCCGTCAAGTTTAGGGTATTCTAATATATTTACAACTAATTTCATGACTCACTGTAAAAAAACTTGAAGATTCTTAATTGTGACAACCAGTCTTACCGTAAGTAGAACAAATAATGTTCTTATTTGTGTGTAAAAATCATTTATTGTTAAAAATAATCTTCGCGCAAATATAATAAATAATGTTACGATTTGTATTTACCATTTTCAATATTATTATTTTAGTATTTTTTAATAAATATTTCTCATTTTTAAATCTCGCATAATATAGGGGTTATATTTTTCGTTATTCAATACTTTTCTTTAATTCTTTAAACATAAAAATATAATTAAGTCATATATAATTAATAGATATGATCTGAATTAGTTATTTTCATTAAAAGACAAATTACATATAAAATAATTTTAATTAAAAAAACTTTATTTACTTAGGAGTTGTATGCAGACACAAGAGTTATCTACTATCTCAACCTCTCCTACCACTATAATTAAATAAGATTTATTGATCATAGAATTTAAAATAATTTATTTTGGGAGTTTCAAATATTGTATAAAGGTAAAATATGAGTCATTTATAATAATCTAAGTATGTAACTAAATTAGTAATGTATTCAATTTGAACATAAAGATATTAAATTATATACTAATAACTAATAAACATTGATTAGATACAAGTACAATGCGACACGAGTTGAGAGTATGACATCTTTTGAATATTTCAATATATGTAACTAATAATTATTAACGAACTTATTCTAAACATAATATATAAAATGACTTAATAATAATAATTAATAAAATAGAAATTAGACACGGGTGTAAAATATGATGACTTTTGGATTTTTGTAAGTATGTAACTAAGATTATTAATGAATTTAATTTAACCATCAAATACAAAATTATTTAATATTTATAATAATTAATAAATAGATTATACATGTACAAGGAACGGTTGAGAATACATTATTTTAATTTTTTATTTTTGATTTAAAATTCAGTAATTATCACAAATATTCTTTATATTTCTCTTTTTACAAGTCCCGTGTAATACACGTGTGTTAAATAAATGTATATTAATGCAAAATTCTCTTAATCTATGTGTCTGTTTCGTATGTTTCTTTTGGATAATAAAAGAATTTGGTGCTTGAGTTGCTTATGTGTCATCAGAGCCTAATATATACCTAATTTGATATTTTCTTATTATAGTATCTTGCCTAATTTATTATAATTTTTATTATATTTAGCTCAATTTAATAGTTTTCTTTTATTATGTTTTGTCTAATTTAATAATTTTCTTTTATAAGTCATATATAATTACTGTAAAAAATACAAGTTAATTGTTTTAATTAAAATAAAAATTACATATGAAATGATTTTAATTAAAAAACCTTATTTATAAAAATAATTAAATAAATTTTATTTATAATAAACGTCAAAATAATTTATTTTTAAATAATAAATATTCTTTATATGTAAGTTATGATATATTTGCAATAATTGGAGTATGTAACTAAATATTAGTAATGAATCCAATTTAAATATTAAAAAATAAAATTATATAATAATAATTAATTAATATTTATTAGACACTGGCACAATGCGAAAAGGTTTGAGAGTATACCACATTTTGAATTTTTCAAAGTATGTAACTATAATTATTAACAAAATTAATCTAAACATAAAAATATAAAATGAGTTAATAATAATTAATTAATATAGATTAGAGATGGATTGAAAATGTGACATCTTTTGAATTTTTATAAGTATGAATATAATTATTAAAGAATTTAATATAAATATTAAAATATAATATTAATTAATAATTATAATAATTAATAAATTGAACAGGGCACAATTGAGACATCCTTTCAATTTTTTATTTTAAATTTAAGACTTTATAATTTTCACAAATATTTTTTATATTTAGTTTTTTATAAATCTCATGTAATACACGGGTGTTAAACTAGTATATATATATATATATATATATAGGGGTGGGTTCACGTGGGAACCAATCTATAAATAGCAATGTGAAAATATAAATAGCATTTTGCATTATTTAAATTAGCATCACAGATAATGTAATATAGCGGTTCCTAAAGTTCCCACCTAGGTATTTGGTTCTCACGTGATTCTAATGCTATATATATATATATATATATATATATATATATATATATATATATA
>BMAC01000193.1:1139518-1189563 GCA_014905375.1 Phtheirospermum japonicum
ATATAGGGTTGGGTTCAAATGAGAACCCGTCATTATATGTGAACCTAGGGACTCATCTTGACCATTAGATTGGATAATCTTGATGGTTGAGATCATGACATGTCAGCATGGTAATAATGTAAAAAAATGCATTAATTAATTAAAAATGGTATTTTGGACATATATCAACGTTTACAAAGAGCACTACATTGTTCTTTAGGAAAGCACAATAGATTAAGAAAAAAAAACACTACGATTGTATACAAAAAGCATCGCAAATTTCGTCTATAAACTGCAAATTCAAAAATTTGAAATGAAACTCAAATCTTCAACAAACCATAACTTTTTCAAATTTTATTCGTTTTGAATGAAATATATATCTAAATTAATCACATTCTCAAGATCTACAATTTAAGATACATATTGCATGTTTTAAAACGTAAAATAATATATATATATATATATATTATATATATATATATATATATATATATATATATATATAATTAAATTAAAAAAACTGGACTGATTTTAGCACTACAGTACTGTGTAAAAAGCACAATGAACCTGGACATATAATTGCACTGTGCAATATTAGATCTAAGGCCAGGATTAGTCCCTAGGTTCACATATAATGACGGGGTTCTCATTTGAACCCAATCCTATATATATATATATATATATATATATATATATATATATATATATATATATATGATTAGGTTCAAATGAGTATTGAACCTAGAATCAATTTATGGGTCTTAGATCTAATTAAATGGATGGATCAGATTTTTTTGTGTATTTTCTTATTTGATTAAAAGCACTAGAATTGTATAATAAAAGCATTACTAGTTTATATAACTGAAAATATTAATAAAGTACTGTGATTGTATGATAAAAGCACTGTTGGTATATAATAAAAGCACTAGATTTGAACCCACCCATATATATGTATATATTTATTGGGTCAGGGATATATCATAAATTAGGATTCATGATGTAATTTCCCTACGGTAGATAAAGTTTTAGGGGCTTAAAAAATGGTAGAAAACCCACACACATGATTAACTTATATAAGAATACAATAGAACATCGATAAGTTAATACTCGATTAATTAATAATATCACTGAAATAAAATAATTTGTCTTCCCTACTTAAGAAAAAAAATTAAATTAGTATATCAATTATTTAAAATTCTCACTAAACTAATAGATTTTAGTGATTACAAAACTATTAGTTTATAAAACTTTACTGTAATTGAAAATTAATGCTAAAGAAATGGTAATTTAAGTGATGTTATTAAATTTGCAATCTTGAAGGAAAATTGTGAAAATATCCATTTTTATATGATTGTGCAACACTCTTGTTAGATCGAACTAACGGATCATCTGTTATGCCAAAATTTCATATAAATACATTATAATGCAAAAACCAATACATTATAATAAAAAATCAATACATCATAGTACAAAAATATTACAGTACAAAAATCAATACATCATAGCACGGGTCAGCGTTTTATGAAAAAATAATACTTTAAAGTACAAAAATCAATACATCACAGTATAAAAACTAATACATTATAGTAACGGGTCAGATGGCCTAACGGTCATGACCCGTTAATCTGGCCTAATACAAGTGTTTGTTTATATGATTATTCGCCTCTACTCTCAACTCTACCGATATCTACACTGTTTCAATTGCTAAATATTACTCTACTAGTTTAACACCCGTGTATTACACGGGATTTATAAAAAACTAAATATGAAAATATTGTGAAAATTATAAAGTTTTAAATTTTAAATAAAAAATTGAAAGGATGTGTTTTCAATCCGTGTCCTCTTCAGTTTATTAATTATTATAATTATTGATTAATATTATATTTTAATATTTAGATTAAATTCGTTAATAATTATATTTACATACTTATAAAAATTCAAAAGATGTATTATTAAATCATTTTATATTTTTATGTTTATATTAATATTATTAATAATTATAGTTACATACTTTGAAGAACTCAAAAGGTATCATACTCTCAAACGTACTCGCATTATGACATTGTGTAATAAATATTAATTAATTATTATTATTATTATATAATTTTATTTTTTTATATTTACATTCAATTCATTACTAATATTTAGTTACATACTCGAAGTATTTCAAATATATCATAACTTACCTATAAAGAATATTTAAAAACTTAAAAATAAATTATTTCAACTTTTATTTAAATATAGTTTATTTAATTATTTCCATAATAAATCTTTTTTGTAATTAAAATTATTTCATGTGTAATTTATCTTTTAATTAAAATAATTAATTTAGATTACTTTTCTAATAATTATATATGACTTATTTATGTTATTATATTAGGAGTATAAGTTATTGAATTAGACAAAATATAAAAAAAAACTATTAAGTTAGGCTAAATATAATAAAAAAAATATTAAATTAGTAAAAATACAATAAAATAAAAATATTAAATTAGGTATAAATTAGAATCGGATGACACACAAACAACCAAAACACCAAATTTTTTTATTATCCAAGCAAAGCATACGAAGAAGACACATACATTAGGAGGATTTTGCATAAATATATACTTGTTTAACATCCGTTTATTATAAGGGACTTATCAAAAGATAAATATAAAAAATATTTATGGTAATTATTAATTTTAAATCTAAAACAAAAATTAAAATAATGTATTCCTAACCTGCGCCTTGTACATGTCTAATCTATTTATTAATTATTATAAATATTAAATAATTTTGTATTTGATGTTTTAATTAAATTCATTAATAATCTTAGTTATATACTTACAAAATTACAAAAGACTCACATTCTAAACCCATATCTAATATCTATTTTATTAATTATTATTAAATCATTCCATATATTAATGTTTAGAATAAATTCATTAATAATTATTGGTTTCATACTTTAAGATATTCAAAAGATGTCATACTCTCAACCCGTGTCGAATTGTACTGGTGTCTAATCAATGTTTATTAGTTATTAGCATATAATTTAATATTTTTATGTTTAGATTAAATACATTACTAATATTTAGTCACATACTTAAATTATTGTAAATAACTCATATTTTACCTATATATAATATTTGAAACTCCAAAAATAAAATTATTTTAAATTATATTATCAATAAAACTTATTTAATTATTTTCATAATAAAAGTTTTTTAATTAAAATTATTTCATATGCAGTTTTTATTTTAATTAAAATAACTAATTTAGATATTATCTACTATATATGACTTATTTCAATTTTTATATTAGGAGAATCAAAGAAAAGTATTGAATAAGGAAAAATATAATAAAAGAATTAAATTAGGTAAGATACAATATAAAGAAAAGTATTAAATTAGGTAAATATTAGACTCGGATGACACATAAACAAACGAAGCACCGAAGTTTTTTATTTGTCAATCAAAGCATACGAAGCATACACATAGGTTAGGAGGATTTTGCATTAATATATAAGGGTGATAATTTAATATTTTTATATTTAGATTGAATACATTACTAATACTTACTTACATACTTAGATTATTGTAAATAACTCATATTTTACCTATATAAAATATTTGAAACTGCAAAAAATAAAATTATTTTAAATTCTATCATCAATCAAAAATTTATTTAATTATTTTCATAATAATTTTTTTTTTGTAATTAGAATTATTTCATATGTAGTTTGTTTTTTAATTAAAATAACTAATTTAGATTTTATCTACTAATTATATCTGACCTATTTATATTTTATATTAGGATAATCAAAGGAAAGTATTGAATAAGTAAAGATATAATAAAAAAAATTAAATTAGTTAAGACACAATAAAAAGAAAAGTATTAAATTAGGTAAATATTAGGCTCGAATGACACATAAACAAACGAAACACCATAATTTTTTATTTGCCAATCAAAACATACGAATCAGACATAGATTATGAGAATTTTGCATTATTATATAGGGGTGATTAGTACACCACATTTTAGCACTTTCCTAGCCAACAATATATAAAGAAGGCAAACACTTGTTTTAGGCCAGATTAACGGGTCATGACTCGTTAGACCACCTGACCCGATAATATAATGTATTAGTTTTTGTACTGTGATGTATTGGTTTTTGTATTGTAAAGTATTAATTTTTCATAAATCTTGACCCGTGTTATGATGTATTAGTTTTTGTACTATAATATCTTTTTACTATATTGATTTTTTTATTATAATATATTGGTTTTTGTATTATAATGTATTGATATGAAATTTTGGTTTAACGAATGATCCGTTAGTTCGGCCTAATAAGAGTGTTTCCCACAAAATAATATGCATCAAAGACGATAAATCGTATAAGACAAACTTTCTTCCAACAACAGGAAAAAAAATTATTATGCTTTAAAACATTAAAGTCTAACTGTTGAATACAATTATAAAAATCATGTTTAAAGACTCCAAAACCCGGACACAAAGTAAGGTGTACGCCCACTGCGTCCCAAAGAAAATCAGGCGTCGCGCTCCACCAGTACTGATCACCACTAGCATATGCACTTTTTGGTGCATTTGTTTCAAAAAAAAAAAAAAAAAAAAAAATTTTGTCAAGCGATAGCCTGTTTGCCCCAAGTGTTTATCACTCTTCCACACACACATATATACATGAAGGTAGTACTATTGAGGTAAAATTGTAAAATTGTCTTATTATTGAACTAAATTCACGTATAAGGTAACTTCGATGTGATATCATATTATGAATTCCCATTGACATAGTAAATATTATAAATATTTAGAAACATTCTCCAATAGTATAGTAAATGTGAATTGTGTAAAATATTTAACTATATATTAATTAATATTAATGGGTGAATAAATAAGGTAAATTGTTGTTTAGTACACCATCTAGATATAGATGGTGTGCTAGATATTGTTTACATTTGTTTTATCACATAAAATTTTTAAATTTATGTGATAAAAAATCTAGTGCAATTGACATCCCATTGGAGATACTTTAATCAGGAAAAAGGATTAACGATTGCCAAATAAACAGCCTTTCTTTGGATTGTACGATGAAAAATTACAAAAAGTGATCAATTAATACACACAATTATTAATAATAAAAAAAGAAGATTCAAAAGTGATCAATTATTATTCAGCTACAAAGCAATAGAAAAGGCAGAGGACCTCTTAAGCACTTAACCCCTCAGCAAATATAGCCCCAAAAGCCTCCATTCTCTCCTTAGGCAAAGACAACCCAACCTCCAGTCCCCCATCCGAATCACTACACTTACACAAAGACATTGAATAACTTTCTCCGTCGATCGACACAATTTCCAACTTTCTCGCCCTTCCCCACCCGAAATCCGCATCGCACAAGTCGAATTTCGGCGAACCGGCCACCCCGACTCCCCTCATTCCCTTGAACTTCTTCATATCCGACATCCAATTCTCCGCACCTTTCAACGCTTCACCCTTTTTATTCACCCTATTCTTAATATCCTCGGCAATAACCTCCGCAACACTCACAAACCCTTCTTCACCGACGAGCCGGCTATGCTCCATTTTCGCCATCCCAGCGGCCAAGCAGTTGCCAAAGTAATTTTCCAGCACGGGCGGATCTACACGGCCCCGGACATCGGCCGCGAATATAAGGAACTCGAGTACGTCGCTATCGACCACCTCCCCGGATTTCACCAAGCAAGCCCAAACGTATGACACCGTGACGACAAAGGACGAGACTTGGACTAGACCTGGCTTCTCGGCCAGAACCATATCCTTGAGCCTTTTTATATCGTCTGATCGGAGAGTAAACGTGGTCCGGACCCGGTTTGTGGGTAACGGAAAAGACGAAGACTTCAATGGAATCTCTCCCATTACTTTCCAGTATATAGTATCGATCCCGATCGGATCTTTAATAAACGATCTGTCGAAAACCGGCAAAGATGAATCATTTTCACCAAGTTTTGTGATTGAAGACCACGTTTTCATGAAGCGGAAAATCGAACTCGCGTCACCAACAGTGTGATGATTGGCGAAACCGATACATATACCGTGATCCGGAAACAGTGTCGCTTGCAGGGCCAAAACGGGGACCGCTTGATATTCCGGTTCATTTTTCACCGGGGGTATTTCGGGCACTAAATGATAGAACTGATCGGCGTCTCGGGCTTGATTCCCAACGAGCTCGTCGAAATCATGGCTGGACACGGCAACTGTTAATGAAACAGAGTCCCCGGGTTCGTAACGGAAAACGGGCTTTTCATTTGTGTTTAAAGGGTAGATTAATTTGCCTGATAGTGGAAGATAGTGTTTGAGAGTGAGGGAAAGTGATTGTTTAAGCTCCGGGACAATGGTTTCAAAGAAATGGGCATTAGAACAAGGGTAGTTATAGAAGAGAAGGCGGCGAATGGGGTGGAAATGGAGCCAGGGGATGTCAGGGGCACCGATAACTCAGTGGCGGCATCCGCTGGCGGAGGCGAAACATTATGGGTTTCGAGTAAGTTGGCCATGGGAGCTAGTTTTATGACCTCAACTGAACAACGAAAATGTGGTATTTATTCGTGTATTTCTTTTTTATTTTTGTTATTTTTTCCTTGGAAGATGATGGTGTTGGGAAACTTACGAGTGTGGCCACAATTACTTTACCATTATTTACTTCTGGAATGCAATATCTGATTATGACTTATGACAAAGCAAATCAATTAGAAAACGTATATATGTCAACATTGTTACAAGTGATGATTGTGATTATAATATGAATAAAAAATTGATTTCATGAAGATTAACGCATTGAGAATTAATATTATTTTGGGACGGGAAATGTGATATATTGTCCGATATGAAAAGGCTACAGCAATATCGTGTTTAGTATGAAGTTGAAAGATTATCTAACTGCAGTTGGTCTTGTAAATAATTAAGCTTATCAATCAATAGTTAAAGGTTAATTACACATGGCGTCCTTAAGTTTGTCTCTAAAGGTTAAATTATTTTAATTAGTTAATACAAATTGGCATTGACTCGAGACTTATTAGACAAAATGCTCTTCTTGTTTGGCCTTCTAGAATATGCTTTGTTGTATACAAGCCAAAAAGGTTAAATTATTTTAATTAGTTAATACATAAATTTGTAAAAGCTCCACAAATTCACAATTGTCATACTTTTCTAACAAATTTTCGAAAATCTAATTTGTTTGATATAAATGGTTGTATGCAGATGTGTACTACTCATTGGAACGCATTTGTAAACGCTTTGGTCTACATAAATAATTTACGAATCGTAACAATGATAAAACAAAAAAGATTGACTAACAAATATCCGCATTTGTAAACGCTTTGGTTTACATAAATAATTTACGAATCGTGACAATGATAAAACAAAAAAAATTGATTAACAAATATAGGGGTATTAATCTCAAATTCGAGATCAGAAATCTAAAATACTTTTCAGTTATATCACAGCGATTTAACTGATCTCCAAGAACTTCATGGAGACCTGATCGATCCTGTAAAACAACACCTTCAATCAAGGCGGTGGACTGTCCCGACGAAGGTCCTCCAATACTTAAGTCAGATAGTGCGAGAGATATTTCGAGTGCCCAAATCGTGATGAACAACCTAAAATAAAGAGAGGCGTGCACCCCTTTTATATAGGCGAGAGAAGTGTTCTCCAAGTTAGGGTTACCTTCTACCACTATAATCCCATCAATACCAAAACCGACTTAAAATTATGATTTCTCCTATATGCTAAGTTCTCATAAATTATAGATCTCTCGCTTAAATTACCAGAATAGGCCTGGGCCTGTGATTTGTTCAATACAGTCCGCCGGGACCTCGCAATACCATCCATATTAGCCCATTCGGGCATAATATTTATAAATTCCATGACCAAAATAATAAAATCTTAAGAGGTTGCGACCCTATATGAGAGCTCACCCTCATACTCCAGGTCGCTACTCTAAAAACCAACTCGCCCACCTCTTAGAAGGAATGCTCCTTCTGAGAAATGAGGTCGCTTTACCATAAATACCGACATACATCATACATGAATATTTAGTGTCGTATCAGCTAGTCCCCCATATTTTGGATGATTGAGGTACGAAATCAGGTAGAATATATAAAGAGGTTAAAGAATGCAACAACCAGAAACCACAATAACAACTTAAGCATAAATTATAGATAAATTACCCAGTTTGCACACCGAAATACCATACCATCATTCAGGATAACCAGCTTGCCATATCGAGCCATAGCAATGGTCACCCAACAAAAGCTCACTACACAAATCGCGACCTCTAAAAAATCAGCTCGCTCAGCTCCTAGGAACAATGCTTCTCCCAGAAGAAGAGGTCGCTTATAAGTTCCCATCTTACATATTTATCGACCTAGTACACCCATCGACCTGAAATTATAAAACCACCCATCCGCGACCTGCAGTCGTACTCAGGAACAATAATCCAAGGAAATATAATCATGAGTGTTCAAAAAGTCAAAACACACCTTTCTTCTTTCTTTCACATCTCTTTAAAGATTCATTAAATGCACCATATCAGCATGTCGGACACGTGTCATATCCCCATATTCTCGTAATATATTAAACGCACTAGGCCCAAAATATTCCTAAGGAACCCTACCAACTTTCCTGCCTTTCAAGAGACACCATTATGTCCCTTCAGCTTTTCACGCCGCCCAAAACACATAAAACCCTTTCACTTCCACTCACTTGTCACTTTTACCAAAAACACAAGAAAAAATTGTCATTTCTACTCTGTAAAAAAGCTTGTGCTCTGTCCAGATTGCATAAATTAACAACACCTCAATCGTCCATCTCCGACATCAACAACAACGAAAATCGGTAAGTCCCCTGAATCTTTCCATATCAACAGTTAATTTCAATTTAACCATATATTTATTGCATCTGCTGAGTATTGTATTTCCTGCTTCTTTCTATTTCCCGATATTCAATTGAGGATGAATCCAGCATCCTCCATCCCAAATTTACAAAATCCAGACCTTCCCCTGATTCTGACCCTGTTGAAATCCTCTATATTTTGAAAAGAAGACGAAGACAAAACCCTTCCCCAGAGCCGGGCCTATACGGTGATCCAGAAGGTGACGTCAGTTGGCCCGAGCTCGAGGCCCAGACTAGGGATTACACTAGGGCCCAAGCATCATTAAAAAATATGCCCGAAGACCCTTCAGCCCGAACCGAAAATGAAATCATCCCGGAGGGCATTCTTCTAGCTGCACCCAATATGCCCTCCACATCCCAATCCGAACATTTTTTAGAGAATCCCATAACAGTAGCATCCCCCTATGCTGTTGCCGACCTGCTCCCCCTACCCCAAACCACTAGGGTAGTTAAGGATAACAAATGGCTACTTCCAGATCGGGAAAAGTTTGAAGAGTTCAAAATAGCTCTCAATCTCCCTGATACTGCTACAGTAATCCAACCAACCATCTTACAAACTGACCCGAACCATCCCCCACCTGACCACCTTACATTCTTCGATGAATTCTTAAAAGCAGGTTTTAGATTTCCTGCCCATTGGTTCTTTGTTTCTACCGCCAATAAATTTAAAATTCCTCTTCTCCAACTGACCCCAAATTCCATAAGGTTCATGAAAGGATATGTGATCCTGTGTGAATATTATCAAGTCCTGCTTGATCCGAGCTTGTTTCACTTTTGTTTTCAAGTGAAATATCAGAATCAATCTTTTTACTTCTCAGCCCGCCTTGGGAAACCCCGCTTCTTGGTGAATCCCTCCTCAAAAGTGCCCGATTAGCAAAAAAATTCTTTTTATTCATAACTCTGAATCCTGGCCTTTTGACACCGAACTACAATACCACACACCAAAACAGGACAATCCCCCTACTCAAAAAACACGACCCATGCTCTACCAGCAATACACCGAACAGCTTGATGAATGGAGCAAACGCCCATTCGATGTGATTCAAATTACCATGTCGGAGAATCCATTTTACTTCGTAGAGCTTGACAAGCGACCTATCGATCTAGATCAAGCTTTAACCAAATTCGAATATGGTAGGTATCCTTAGGTATAACACTTCTCATCATTTATAATAATCATAAACTTAATTGTTACCCGGTACTCAATTATTGCAGATGCCTTCATCAGCACCTGCGTATCCTTGAGCTCCGAAGGAGCAACTGTGATCACCGACCCTAGCCCCGCAACCACGTTGACATTGCGACCTCCTCTCGTCAGTGTAGATGAAGAGGTGGAGATGGCTTTGAAGGCGAGGGATGACCTCGAAGAGGTCACTGATGCCGAAGAGCGTTTACCGCTCGCATCCATCCTTTTCAAGGGGAAGAGGACCGCACGTACTTCTCCCAAACAGGCACCAAAGCGTCGACGCCTTCACAAAACCTATGATGGCACCATATCCAGCTCTCCAAGCTTGGAGAAAGAACTGACCAACTGTAAGGATGCGGCCAAGATAAAAGTACTCCACCAAGAATGCACCCTGACTCAGGTAACCCAACCCTTAAAAAATTGGCTATCATTAAAACAAGATCCCACCATCCCCTCACTAATCCGTTTTTGCTATTTTATGCAGCTGGACACTCTGTACTCCATGTTATCCAATCAGTTGCTAGCCCGCTCTGCAGATTGCGACCTGCAGAAGACATGTGATGAGCTAACTATGCAAGCCGAGTAGCAACTATCTTTAACGCAAGGAGAGCTGGACCAAGCCCGTAAATAGCTGGGTGCTCGTGAAGAGGAGATCAACATCTTGAAGAGACAAGTGAATAGCCTGATGGATGAAACAGCTCGCGTAACCAATGAGCTCAGAGAGCAGATTCAAAAGCTCGAGGAGATCGTGAGGGCAAAAGAGGAGCAAAACCAGGTAGCCCAAAACCAGGGTGTTGCTGAAGGTCACCGAGCCTTCCTGCAGAGTGAGACAGGTAGGCGGTTTGTAGATGCTTACCGAGAGGAGGTATTAAGAGCTTACAAGAAATCTTCTCTCTATTTCGGAAAGATGGCCATAGGCGGCCGAGAATGGGTCTACAAAGCTGCCGGAATAATCAAGGACCAGCTCGCGACCATGAACGTCGCACATAAACCCGATGTGCCAGCTATCACCGACATGCTTCCCCCATTCAGCTTCTGGAAGGGCGACATGAAGCAACCAAAAGATGCCAAGTGGTGGCTGTCATGTCAAGGTAGAGCTGTCTTATCTGCCCAGCTGGGTGCCGAGCTGGATGCACCTCTAGATGACATTGTGCCTGGCAGCAGTACTGCGTTACTCCCTTGATTGTGATCTTTATTGTATGAACAATTTTATGCTTTCCCTGTTTCAACAGATTATCAACAATACCAACATTCCATGGTTGCAGTTAATGCGAATTTGTCTCAGAAATAGCTTTAGAAACCCATCACCCTTATAATGTCACTAAGTAGGATATCCACAACCATAATTCAACCTTCATGCGTCGGACCATTAGTTCGATGTAGATCGCGTATAACATGTAAATCAAACAAGCGTAACAACCCATCTCTTAAAATATGTAAGTCAAATATATTTACAAACTTGTAATACATCAAATCATATAAGCCATAACTCAATCAAAACACCCCCAAAGCGACCTCGAGTATGTAAGTCAAACATAATCAAGATCATCATAGAGACATGCTATTTATCCCTACCATTCATATAAATTATAAAGTTCTCAAACATCCCATTATATAGATAGATATCTGCCCCGAAGGGTACAATGATGCATATCCGCACCTGAGGGTAAAAAAGCTATCCTCCCCGAAGAGTACAATAATAAATGTTCGCCCCTGAGGGTTCAATAATAAATGTCCGCCCCTGAGGGTAAAAATCTATCCGCCCCTGAAGGTTCAATAATAAATGTCCACCCCTGAGGGTAAAAATCTATCCGCCCCGGAGGGTTCAATAATAAATGTCCGCCCCCGAGGGTAAAAAGCTATCCGCCCCGAAGGGTTCAATAATAAATGTACTAAAATAGCCATCCGCCCCTGAGGGTATATTAAATAAACTAAACTCCGCCCCTGAGGGTATATTAATCAACCGCCGATCTATAGAAGCATCGGTTTATAACAGAGATAAAGATAGCATTGAGAAACATAAGCACACCATATAAAACCATATTGGGCTATAGGATTTGTAGTTGTAATGAGGTTGCAAGAGATTGCCGAACCCATAATGAGGTCGTAGAGACCGTAATGAGGTCGCAAAGACCTTAACGAGATCACATAGACCGTAACAACGTCGTAGAGACCTTAACGGGGTCGTAGAGACCTTAACGAGGTCGCGAAGACCTTAACGAAGTCACGGAGACCTTAACGGGGTCACGGAGACCTTAACGGGGTCACGTAGACCTTAACGAGGTTGCGGAGACCGAACGTACCTGATATGTAATCATACTGATGTCATAGGAAAGTTTACCTCTCCTCGGATATTCAACTGCGTGACCTCTTTAATTTTAAGACGCAAAACTTCACGATCGCATGTCCTTGAACATACGACCTCATCGTGTTTAGTGGAATCGATCATCCTCGAGTAAGATTTCAAACACCACATAACCCTTTAAGACCAAAATTAATACGAGCTAAACATGTAATTCTGCAATAAATCCATTAACATGATCATAGAAAATATCATCTGAGTATTGCAACCTTACTCGCACCAATAATTATCAAATTAATCTGCAATTATTATTTATATCACATTCAAACGACAAAGATATGTCTTTGTAAGTGGAGGCGGAGCTAGACTGTAACCTTCAAACCATTAACCCGATAAATAAAAATCGAAAAATAAAATATCCTCTTATTCTTTATCAAATAACAACAACTACCTTTTTTTTTTATAACCACATCAATCCAATATAAATCAACACGTCAGCCCCTGTTCTTCTTCCTTGTTGGCAAATGAGTAAATATCACCAAATAAAAGAATATGTTAATCAAACATATTCGCAAGAACATAACCAAATAAATGAAGAATATGTTAATCAAATATATTGCAAATCACGTGTTTCCCTTTCCTATAACCATGAACACCATATCACCATTAAGCCATATAGGATCAAACAAAAGTGACACGGAGTTTTCAGCACGTATACAAAATTTGAGAATTTAATTGTTTTGATTGGTAATGAATTAGAGAACAAAATATATAACATCGGTAAGCCCTACGATTCTAGTTTCTAACATAAAAATCGGATCTCAAAAAGGATAATCCAACAGTGAGTTATTACCATTTGACTGAAGTGTGGCAGTGGAGTGGTTTCATACGAGAATTTAGAAGGATGAGCAACTCTTGGTATGGTTTAATGAATCTACTCATTCAGGCACCGTGATGAACACTTAATATTTAGTGAAGAATCATCTTATTTATTAAAAACATATACGCACCCCCATATTAATCAATTCAATAAGCAAGTGCGCCAAATCAATCAACCGAACCATACCATCTCCATTAAATTAAACCGCATAAAATCAAATAAGCCATTCGCATATCCTCATATAATTCAATTCCATAAACAAGTCTCCCATATTCTAACCAAATCAATCAACCAAGCTATACCATTCCCATTAAATCACACCAAACTATTACAATTTATACCTATTATTGACGTACAACTTGATTTTAAAGAAACAGGTTCAGCTCTGTTCAAAATACGTTATAGGATTTTTTCAAACTCATATTCAAATATCCACAGTTCGGATTGAACTTCAATAATATATCAAAATTTTGGCTTGATCCAACGGTTTTATTGTACACAATCGCATTTTGAAAAATGCTGCGTAAAATTTTCTGAAAATAAAATATGCTTTATTCAAAAATTTATATATATTTCCTCGCATCTCAAAATCCGTTCAAAACTTAATTCAAAAGTTCCTTGAGCTTTTGTAAAAAGTTTAATGTGATCCAACGGTTGAAACGTTATAACATAATTTTTCAAATTTACAACGCAGTTAGATTTTAGACCTACGAAAATTGTGTATTCTCATGTCTTTTGCTCAAAGACTCAATACCCCTCTTTCCCACAGACGGCGCAACTTGATAAAACAAAAAAGATTGGTTAACAAGAATAGGGGTACTAACCTCAAATCCGAGATCAGAAACCTAAAATACTTTCCAGTTACATCACAGCGACCTGATTGATCTCCAAGAACCTCCTGGCGACCTGATCGATCCTGCAAAACAACACTCTCAGCCAAGGCGGTGGACGGCCCCGACGATGGTCCTCCGATACTTAAGTCAGATAGTGCGAGAGATATTTCGAGTGCCCAAATCGTGATAAACAACCTAAAATAAAGAGAGGCGTGTACCCCTTTTATATAGGCGAGAGAAGTGTTCCCCAAGCTAGGGTTACCTTCTCCCACTATAATTCCATCAATACCACAACCGACTTAGAATTAGGATTTCTCCTATATGCTAAGTTCCCATGAATAACAGATCTCTCTCTTAAATTACCAGAATAAGCCTGGACATGCGATTCTTTCAATATAGTCCGCCGGGACCCCACAATACCATCCATATTAGCCCATTCAGGCCTAATATTTACAAAGCCCATGACCGAGCTACCAGATAACGCCAAACTAGTAAAATCATAAGAGGTCGTGACCCTGTATGAGAGCTCACCCTCATACTCTAGTTCGCTACTCTAAAAACCAGCTCACCCACCTCTTAGAAGGATTGCTCCTTCCGAGAAATGAGTTCGCTTACTATAAATACCGACATACATCATACATGAATATTTAATGTCGTATCACAACCAATCAAGCAGTAAACTACACTGGTCAAGCCCCTTGCATAGGTTCAATTTAGTGAGACGATTGGAACGTGAGATAATAGGGATAATTTCATTTTTGATCCATTATGTTGGCCATTTTCCACAAAAGGTATGTGATATTGGCCAGTATCAAATCACGTCTTCTACATTGGGAAATTCATCAAATAAGGTCTATTTTTATCATGTTCGGGCCCAAATGCTAACGTGACATGATTATTTAATTTCTTATCATTTTTCATTTAATTTTAAATATTAAATGGAGGCGAAAAATCATTTTTGCCCCTTCTTCCCATCTTTTTACTTTCTTCTTATCCTCCAACACTCTTCAACAAGAGGACAATCTAAACTCTAAACTCATCTTCTCATATCGTCTCAGTGAATATGCTTTTCACATTAGGATTTCACACTCCTGAAAACACCAATAACAGTTACTTAGCCATATGGTACACCAACAACTTGTACCCTCCGGTGTGGATCGGCAATAGGGAAAAACCTAACCCGATTCTCACAATAGGCGCCGTCGGGAACCTCACAATCACCCACGACGGTGGAGAATCTTTGAAGATATATTTCGACGGATCAAGGATCAACTTATCTGCTATTTTGTTGGATTTCAGGAATTTTGTAGTTTCAGAATTGATTTCATTTTTATGGAAGAGCTTTTATTATCCTACTTATACCCTTCTTTCAGGGATGAAATTAGGGTTTAATCACAGGACTGGGCGAAATTAGACAATTTCTTCGTGGTTCAACGAAAATCCAGCTACAGAGACTTTTACCATGGAGTTGGATCCAATTGCAGGCCAATTGTTGATTAGACAAAGAGGGGTGGTGTATTAGACAAGCGGCCAAATGAAGGATTATCATGTCGATTTGGGGGATTTGTGAGTTAAGGAGTTTGAGAACTTGTGTTCATCAAACTGCACCTTCAGGGCAAAGGTTGGTTCGAATGTATATTTTTATTTTATGCGTGTACAGTGTACATGTTCTTTATGTCGAGAGAAACATGCAGTTAATTAGCGGATATTTAAATTGTCAATGACAGGAATGAAGAAACATGTGAAGATCACCCTTGGTGCATTAAGTGCAATGGATGGAAAGAAAGGAAAACAAAATAGGAAAGAGGGGCAAAAATGAATTTTCGCCTCCATGTAATATTTAAAATTAAATAATCATACCACGCCAGCATTTGGGCCCGAACGTGATAAAAATGGACCTTATTTGATGAATTTGTCAACTTAGAAGACGTAATTTGATGCTGGCCAACATCACGTACCTTTTGTGGAAAATGATCAACATAATGGATCAAAAATGAGATTATCCCTGAGATAATATGACCTCTAAAACCAACCTCAGTAGCACAAGGTACTGGGAAATTTAATAAGTGTCTCGTAACAATCTTCAATATAGTTTACTATCATTTCCTTTTAGAATGCGACATTTGATTATGGCAGATTGAGTTAAAACTAACTCAACTAAATATAATAATGAAAATTAAAAGATTTAAATTAACTCAATAAAATATAATAATAAAAAATAAAATATAGCAAGGTAATATAGTAAAAACAAGTAGGAAAAACACATAACTATTTTATTCTTTTTTTATGATTCAGATCGATTGTGATCAGATTCTAATTGAATTATCGATTTTTAATTACAAACCCTCTCTTAAAAGCCTCTATATATGCTTTTCTTCTTTGGAAATCTTTTAAGCACTATTTATAGATTTCACTTGAAAATTTGATGAGACACGTGTCTACCTCATTGGCTGCTAAATTTATTTGGGAATATGTTAACCCAAACTCTAACCTTAATTACATTTTTCGACCGCCTTATAGCCGTTCTCACCTCATATCAATTGTCGAGTCATTCCGAACCTATATCCGGATTGGATCGGCTGAGTCAACTTCACCATCAGCATTTCGTTTCGGGTGTTATCACGTGGTAGATTGGGTTCGACCGTATTCCTCATGCACAATCAGGTTAGGATGGCTGAATCAGGTTCCCTATGCAACGAGACTTGTACACTGGTCAGGCGGTGTGTATATAGGCCGGTACACATCTGGTCTGCCGATTCGCATCTGGCCGGCCGATTTGCATCATGGTCAGCATTGACCCGCGCAACCATGCGCCTCTCAAGTCCTGGTAAGCCTGCCATGTCCTGGTCAATCGGTGCTTGTTCGTGTTCGGCATTGGTGCACAACTATCACACTCTAGTTGACCTTCCATGTCTTAGTCGTCCGGTGCGTGTCTTGGTCAACTTTGACGCGCATGATTGTTCCCCTCCCGCAATCTGATCATCCCTTTATTTATGGTCAGCCTGAATGAGTGAGAGTCGGTCCTCTCACGCAACTAACGTGCCTAAACTCGTTCGGCTATCGACTCCTTGGTCGGCTATACTTGCAACGGTGGTCGATATTGTGCGTGTGTGGCAAGGGTTGTTGAGAACTTTATTCTTGGCAAGTTTTCCTTTTTTGGTTGTTTGCCTTTATTGAGCTCAAAATAAATTACGATTGTAGATTTATTTCATAGATTGTGTCTAGGATTTTATTTAGTTTCCTAGATTATGTTTTACTTATTTACCAAGTATAGGAGTCTTGTCTATTTAAGACAAGATAGAAGACGCAAGAGGGACATATTTTTCACGCAAGGGAAAAGAGATCGCAACAAGCAAGGACGAGAGGAACACGAGTAAGAGAAGGACTTGAAGCCACAATTCTAATCACGGAGATCTTTGAAGTTGTGTAACAAATGGAGAAGATCATCACAAGCTTGGCTCCAAGTATTTTAGTATCAAGTATTGATATTAGTGTTTTTCATATATTACTATATAACTTTGTAATTGATCATGAACAAGTAAAAGTAATATGGTTTTTGGGTTTGTACATTCTATTTCGTAAGTACTTTTACTTACGAACGAAATTTAAATTGCTGTATTTAAATTATTTTTATTATTTCGCTACTTTTATTTACATAAATTGTCTGATGTTAATTCGGGCGTCTTAACACCAGTCTTAACATTTGTTTGCATTTCATTATTTACAACTCTGAAATTATTTGATGTTAGTTTCAGTGTTGTTACACTGAACTTAACATCATTTTACTGATACTTATTTCAAATATCATAGGTCCTACGAATTTACAATTGGCATCTAGAGCAGGTTACTTGACGTACTAAGTTTACTGATCCTTATTTGTAGGACGTTATGGATGCTCAGGGGAATCCTCGACCCCCTATCCTCAATGGAGAAAATTACTCTATCTGGAAGCAGAGGATGCGCTGGCACATTAAAAATATTGATGAACGTGCGTGGAGAACCATCCTGGTTGGATGGGAAAAACCACGCGTCACTGATGCTGATGGCGATACTATTATCAAGAAAGAAGAAGACTGGACTGCTAATCAAATAGCCTTATCTAACTAGAAATCTAAGAACATCAACATCCTTTGTGGACATGTTGACTCGAACTACTACAAGGTTATCAAAAAGTGCGATTCGGCAAAAGATGCATGGGATACATTGCAGAGGGTGTGTGAAGGAACCTAAAGTGTGAAGAAATCAAGGTTTAGATCCATCTCAAAGGAATTCAGCATTAAAGTGGTAGCCATAGAAGAAGCCAAGGAAACAGACGATCTAGACTTCGATGCTTTAGTAAGTCCCCTCAAAACATTTGAGATGGAACACCTCTATTCAAACTCAAAAGAAAAAAATATTGCTCTAACCTCTGATGTCAACACTGATGATCAAGACATTGATTGGAGAGAGCTACTAGATAAAATTGAGGCTACCACACTTGGAGAAGATGAAGTGTCTCTCGTGTCTCAACGTTTTAAACAGTTTCTAAAGAAGAAAAATAATAATGGAGGATCTACTTCAAAATTCAACCCAGAGATGCCTACACCAAAGTCGACAGGGCGACCTCTTACTAGATTCCAATCTTCACCTTCGGAGTCCAAGACCTCCAGCTCGCCGAAGCCTCTCAGTGAAGTCTAATGTCATGAATGTAAAGGTTGGGGACACTAAAAAAACGAATGTACAAATACTCTAAGAAAGAAGAACTTGATTGCTACAGAGTACAAAGAAGATGACAACGACCCCGACACTCCCAAATCTGTTACAGCTCTGTTTGCTAACATTGTGTGGGATGATGACATCCGTGTTGGTAACATCAAAACCAACACCTGGTGCTTAAATGTAGAAGTTGAACTTGACAAGTACGAGAAGCTGAGAATTGAATATGATGAGTTATTTGTCAACTGGGATAATCAAGTGTTCAAATTCAAGGCTCTTATAATCAAGATGGACAAACTGACTCACGAAAAGGATGTTCAACTCAATACCATTGTCCGTTTGGATTCAACACTGACTAGAAAAGATGCTGAGCTAGAACGTGTAATGAATGATCTGAAGAAGGTCCCAAAACCATCACAAACCTCAACAAGGGCGAGGCAAAGCTTGACAAAATTCTGGATATGAGTTTCCAAGAATAATCGAGACACGGAATTGATTACAAGCCTAATCAGCAAATGCCAGAATCAATCTAAAAATTGAAGTCGATCAAACGCCACAAGAGGAGAAGAAGACAGTATGTGTGTCATCACTGTGGTGATCCACGTTACATTCGACCTTTCTGTAGGAATATTGTTGACAAAAAAATTCGTTATCAGTGGACAAAGCTGTCTGCTGAGCCCCGTGATGGTTTCCATGTTACTAACACCAAAACCAACATCAGGTTTAAACAGGTCTGGGTAAAAAAGGATGAGATCAAGTGCCACATGATCTATTCTTCCTTGGAGTCTCATATTCCTGGAGCTTGGTACTTAGATAGTGGATGCTCCAAACACATGACCGATTCAGAAGATCTTCTTTCGAATATTGTCAAATTTAAAGGAGGAAAAGTGAAGTATAGTGGAGGTTCAAACGGCCAGATCATTGGCCAAGGAACTCTTCATGTTCCTGGTTTTGTAAAGCTTGAGAACGTGCTACTTGTAGAAGGATTAACTGCGAACTTGATAAGTATTAGCCAACTGTGTGATGGTGGTTTTAGTGTGAATTTTATGACGAGGGCAATACATGTATCCTCACTAGTCACATGATCTCCGACAACTACTACCAAATTAATAGTGATGTGTCTGCAAGCTATCTCAACTAAGTGATGCCGAGGTGTGGCATCAAAAGCTCGGTCATGTTAACTACAAGATATTGGAAAGATTGTCTAAGAAGGAATCCATAAATGTACTACTTAAGATCAACACCAAAATTATCCCTGTGTGCAAGGCATATCAGAAAGGGAAGCAAGTCAGGGTGTCACACCCGAATGTACAAAGTCTCACTACCTCAAATTGTTTTGAACTCCTTCATATGAATCTTATGGGGCCACTTGAAGTTGAGAGCCTTGGTGGTAAGAGGTACGTACTTGTGATTGTAGATGATTTTTCTCATTTTACATGGGTAGATTTTTTAAAATAAAATTTTGAGGCTTTTGAAGCTTTTAAAAAACTTGCAAAAAAACTAAGTAATCATTATGGTGTGAGTATAGGTAGAATCAGGTCTGATCATGGAAAAGAGTTTGAAAATGTGTCTTTCTCGAATTATTATTTAAATGAAGGTATAAATCATGAGTTTTCTTCACCCATTACCCCCCAACAAAATGGGATAGTCAAACGCAAAAATAGGTCTCTTGTTGAGATGACTAAGACTATGCTTATTTCTAATGGCATTGCAAAACGTTTTTGAGCTGAAGCTATGAATACTGCATGTCACATAATTAATAAGGTGTGTTTTAGACCAGGGTCTTGTGTCACTCCCTATGAGTTATTGTTGGGCAAAAAGCCAAATCTAAGTTGCTTTCATATTTTTGGGTGTATCTGCTATTTGCTTAATGATAAGAATCATTTTTCAAAACTTGACTCAAAAAGTTATAAATGTATTTACATGGGATACTCTCAAAATAGTCATGCATATAGAATGTTTAATCTTAAGACGTTGCATGATTGAGTCAGTCAAGTCAATGTTAAGTTTAATGATATGATTAGTGGAGTTAAACCTACCAAGGACAATAATCTGGTTTATGATCAGAATCCTCAAGATAATATCACGGTTGGTGTAGATGAAACTGCAGGTGTTTAAAGTGATGATGCAGGTGGTGACAGTTCTAGTGACTTGACACCAAACTTTACACCAACACAGGCTGCTCCAGAATTAGATTCTGAATCAGATGAGGAAGAACCAAATGAACAGATTGACTTAAATCAGAGTGACATTCCCTCGAGAATTCAGAGGAATCATCCTACAGATCAAACCATTGGAGATCTTGATGAAAGAAGCACAAGGAAGCGTCAAATAAACTTCAAAGAGATGGTTAGGTATGTTCGTCTACCTACTAACTGCTCTAAAATTTGGGAATCCTTGTTTCTTTCCAAGACAGAGCCAAAGCGTGTAGAGGATGCTCTGAAAGATGAATTCTGGATAAAGACCATGCAAGAGGAGTTGGATCAATTCACCAAGAATGATGTTTGGGACTTGGTTCCTCGTCCAGAAAATTCACACGTCACGGGTACCAAGTGGATTTTCAAAAATAAAACAGATGAGGCTGGAAATATTGTGAGAAACAGGGCACACTTGGTTGCATAAGGGTACACTCAAATTGAGGATATCAACTTCGATGAGACATTTTCACCAGTCGCTCGCATTGGATCGGTAAGACTCCTACTTGTTGTAGCTTGTCATATGAAAATATCTCTACATCAAATAGACATAAAGAGTGCTTTTCTTAATGGAGTTTTAAGTGAAGAAGTTTTTGTTGAGCAACCTAAAGGGCTTCTTAATCCTCACAAATCAAATTTTATTTTGAAACTCGAAAAAGGCTTTATATGTTTTAAAATGAGCTCCCAGAGCTTGGTATGAAAGGTTGACTCAACACTTGCTGTTCTAAAATTTTAGACGAGGGGAACTTGGCAAAACCTTATTTCTCCTCAGATCAAATAATCACATCTTGGTTGTCCCAATTTATGTAGATGATATAATCTTTGGACCTACTAACGAGTAGATGGTGAGTGAGTTTATTACACTAATCTCGGACACATTCGACATGAGCATGGAAAGTAATCTCTCTTACTTTCTTGGTTTGCAAATTAAATAGATGGATGACGGTATTCTTCTTTCCCACACCAAATATGCTAAGAACCTTGTTAAGAAATTTGGGTTAGAGAATAATACGTATATGAAAACTCCATTAGGCAAAACCATGAAACTGTCTAGAGATGTTGGGATTAGTGTTGAGAACACCTTGTATAGGAGCATGATAGGAAGTCTCTTGTACTTAACAGCTAGCAGGCCTGATATAATGTATAGCGTGTGTCTATGTGCTAGGTATCGGTTAAACCCTAAAGAGTCACACTTAAAAGCTGTTAAACGAATTATTAGGTATGTAGCTGGTAAAACTGAATTGGGTGTTTGGTATACTAAGGATACGAGTACTGAACTTGTAGGTTATACGGACTCGGATCGGGCATGGGATGTTGTATATAGAAAGAGTATTACATGGGGTTGTTTCTTTTTGGGTAGTAATCTTATCTCATGGTACACTAAGAAGCAAAATTGCATTTCTCTTTCTACAGCTGAAGCCGAGTATATTACATCTTGAAGTGCTTGTACACAGTTGTTTTGGATGAACCAAATGATAGAGGACTACGGTCTACATAGTCAAATTTTGACTGTGCTTTGTGATAATTCTAGTGCCATTGACATCACAAAAAATCCAGTCCAGCACTCAAAAATCAAACACATTGACATAAGGTACCACTTATTTGTGACTTGGTTGATAGGAAGATAATTAGTCTTAAGCATATAGGGACAGAAAATTAGCTTGTTGGCATCTTCACAATGGTATTAGATATAGAGACCTTCTTTCTCTTGATAAGAGTTATCGGAATGGGAATTACTTAAGTCGATGTTAGTTTTGATGTCATGACACCTAAACTGTCATCGGTCGTGATATCTGTAAAATTTGCATGCGTTTTTTATTTGCTTTTTCATACATTTACTAAATGCATTGAGTCCGATTTAAGTGTAAAAAGTTAAAGTGTTGTAATAAAAGTGGTGACAAAAAGACTAACTTCTTCAATTAAGTGATTGTGGAACTTTTCCGCAGAAACCGGTTCCCTCCCAGGTCCAAAAACAAGGGGTGTTAAAAGAAATTGCTGAAGATAAGATAAATTCTCTTCAAATTCTTAAAAAGATGAAGAAAATATGGATTAAAAAAGGTCCAATCTTTAATTTTCACCTCCTTGAGCAATTTTGACGTTGTCATTAACTTGGGTTAAGGGATATTTTTACATTGACTTCACTACAGCAATGTTAGTTATAATGTCATCATATCCAAAGCAACACTGATCATGTCACCTAAATCATTTGATGATTTTTTATCCTCTTAGGTCATGATTTTTAGATATCAATTAAGACATTCATACTTGGTGAAGATGCCGTCTTGTTGTATGTTATGTTGCTTGTGCTTGCGTCTTTCCTAAATTCTCTTAGTCTTATTTTGAATCTTACCAATCAAGTGTTTCAGTGGTGTTAAAATCAGAGGATTGAACAGGTAATACGAGGTTAATTTGACGAGTGCAATATCACTTTGAAAAAGATTTGTTCGACTATGGTGATGGTTCATAAAAATCTAGCTCTATTTTGGTTTTCTAAGTAGTTGAGACTTGTATTATTTATTTCCAAAATTGAGATAGTGGATTAATTGGGTTTGAGATCGTGTACCTTAATGCGAGAAGGAGTGGATTCTTTTTTTAAGGAAAGAAAATTCTTTTGGGGTATAAAATAGGAAGGTGTGATAATAGAGGGGTTATTTTATTCTGTTTCTATTTCTTACAGTTTACCTTCAACGGTCATACATGTCCCCCTATAAAAAGATGAATTTCCACCCTCTGAACACTCTGATTTTACTGCCCACTACTCGTAATTTCCAACAAAACCTAATTCTCACTCTCTCGAATTCTATTTGTTTGTTTGTATCTTGTTCAAAATTCTTCTTGCAGAATGTCAAATCCATCTTCTCCAAGCAGAATTCCAGAACTCCCGACGGGTGTGCGCCGCCCTGGTGAACAGGTTCTGGTGAATATACCAAGGTTTTCCACCATGGATATACGCGAGAAAATTACCGGTGTTATACAACTGAACCCATCATCAACCGAAGCCACTGCTATAAATCCTTCTCCAGTCAATCCGCAAGACCTGGTGCCTGTCTCTACCGCATCCGACGCCGTTCCAGAGGTTCAAGTCTTTCCCAGTCAACAGGGCAACAAAATTGACGTGGACAACCCTCCCGATTTGCCGTTTATTTTAGAAGTGTAAGCACATCTCACAGTCATGACGGACAACGATGATAAATGTTATGCACCCTCTGCAAGTGTTACCGCTCCGCCATCCACTTCTACTCCACGGCTGACTTCTCATCGGAAGTAGACCGTGAGTTTAGCTGAGAAGAAGAATCATCCAGTATCTATCAAAGTCTCACCGGCCTTGACTGAAACAAGCTACTCGATCCCCCTTATGAGATTATCGATTTCTTCACTGTGAGGTTGCAAGTTTCTCCCGTCCATTGGTCACTGATCTCCCTCTGACTCCAGTTAACATGGCTCATCTTGAACTTGAGCCTGAGCTCTTTGACTACTCTCCAGACCCCGATGATGTGTTTTCTCTTTCCTAGTACTTATCTGCCATGAAGAGAGAGAAGAAAAATTCCAGAGCTGCCAAGAAGATTGGTGTGAGTTCGGGTGTTTCGTCACCGAATATATCGTCCCCTGTAGCATCCCAGATAGAGGGTGTTGGTTCTGATGATGTGTCATCGAAACCAACATCGCCTACAACTGATCAAGTCCCTTCATCCAGCTCCAGCTCTAATTCTGATACTATTCCATCTGCAAGTGCTCAAATTCCTTCAGCTGCTTCTGATTATTCCGACCTCTAATGAAGTTGCGGTTCAATCCGTCAATTATGTTTTACTTGTTTAACAAGTATAGGAGTCTTGTCTATTTAAAACAAGATAGAAGACGCAAGAGGGATGGATTTTTCACGCAAGGGAAAAGAGATCGCAGCAAGCAAGGACGAGAAGAACACGAGCAAGAGAAGGACTTGAAGCCACGATTCAAAACACGAAGATCTTTGAAGTTGTGTAACCAACATAAAAGATCATCACAAGCTTGACTCCAAGTATTTTAGTATCAAGTGTTGATACTAGTGTTTTTCATATATTACTTTATAATTTTGTAATTGATCTTGAACAAGTAAAAGTAATATAGTATTCGAGTTTGTACACCCAAGTTCGTAAGTACTTTTACTTACGAACGAAATTTAAATTGCTGCGTTCAAATTGTTTTTATTATTCCGCTACTTTTATTAATATAAATTGTCTGATGTTAATTTAGGTGTCTTACCACCACTCTTAACATCTGTTTGTATTTCGTTATTTACAACTCTGAAATTGTTTGATGTTAGTTTTAGTGTTGTAACACTGAACTTAACATCGTTTAACTGATATTTATTTCAAATACCATAGGTCCTACGAATTTACAAGTGTGACTCGTTAGTCAAGGCACAATAGCTCGGCAACCAGGTATCAGGTACACAATAACCTAGGCATGGTAGTCAAGCAGTCGGCGTGCAGTGGCTTAACAGCCTAGGCGCGGTGGCCCAGCAATCGGCATGCAGCGGTTCGACAGCCTAGGCACAGTGGCCCGACAATCGTCGAAAGGCTCGACAGCCTAGTCGCAAGGGTCACGACAGTCTAGGCGTAATGGTCTCGATCAAAGCACATTGGCTCAGTATCTTAGGCGAGGTGGTTCGACGACCGATGGTGCGGTGGCCGGCTATCGATCTTGGTCGACCCTAATGACCCTTTTCAAGTTTAGGTCGGCCCTGGAAATGTGGGACAACTCGACGCTTTGCCGTTACTTCTTCTAGGACGGATGGTTTCTGGTTATTTTGACTTATTCTTATCAATAGCTTGGTCCATGCGTGGACTCAAATTCGACCGTATGATCTTCATATTCTTATAGGTCTTTCAAATCAGATTGACTGCGAACAATGACTTATATAAGTTATAACATTGCCTAACAGCCATCAATAATATTTGTTATAATTTATAAGGAGATCTAATATGACACGATTCTAATAAACTATTCAACAATATGCACCTTTCTCAATCCTAAAGACAAAAACAATAGAAAATACAATAATCCATGCACATTTTCTCAATCCTACGGAGAAAACAAATGGAAATTGAAAAACGGTTTTCTGGAGTCTTCCATTCAACGATCACATCTCTAAAAAAAAACAAACAAACATGCTTTTATGGTAAAAGTGTTCTAAAAATTGCGAGGCGGCCGCTAGGCGCCAGACCAGCGCCTAGCGCCTAGGGCGCCTAGGCGGGGCCTAGGTGGAGCCTAGAATTCGAGAATAAATACTCCAATTTACAATATTACATCAAACATTTAATAGTTCAACATACTACCTACAACACAATAAAGTATATGACAATTCAAAACTAAAAGTAATGATCACAAGTTCAAAACTATTGTTCAATTCAAAGTTCAAAACAATATAAATCCATAGCACACATTACAAAATCAATTTAACTAAATAAGGGCAAGAGTTCTCAGTCTGTTTTTGTTCTATTCTTTCCCAATTCTTGCCCCGTAACAATTGAATGGCTTTAAAAAAATTTAAAATCAAAACGACGTCGTCTTGGATAAAAAAAAATAATAATAATAAATTGGACTGTCTGGCGCCTAGGCGCCGACTTGGGCGCCGAATTCCTCCGGCGATTTTTCTGCCCGATTTTCAAAAAAGTGTGGGCGGTTCGAGGGCGCCGAGCGCATAGGCGGCCGCCTAGGCCGATTTTTAGAACAATAAAATATCATGTTTTTTAAAATATTTTAAATAATTATTTAACGTTGTTTTGAAATGTGTGGCTTTGAACTGTCAAAATATGTATTTTAATTATTTAAGATGACAGAGGTCTTCCCTAAACGGCATCATAACAGACAAATGGAAGCAAATAGGAATATTGGTAAAGAAAATATCAATATTGCTACAGTTGATTGTGATATATGATAATTAGCACAATATCAATTAATATAAAAAAAAATTAATGACATCAACGTGATAAAATTAATTCAACTAAATTAGCTTAAAAAAATATTTTGGGACTATGACAAAGCAAACAACTACATCGTGTTTGGTATAGGGTTTTAAGATTATGTAATTGCAATTGATTTTGCAACTAATTGAGCATATATCAATCAATAGTTAAGGGTTATTAATTTATTTACACTTTTCGCTATTGAAGTGTGTCTTTTGATATTTAATTGGACTCAAAACCAATCAAGAAAAGTAATCCGCGAGGTGTAATATGGCATTGACCGATACTCTATCGACATCTTTGAACTAAGTATTTTTTGTGATTTTTAATTTTGGTATTCAGGATTTTAGGGTATTTAAAATTTTGCAAATAATAAATTACTTTTTACGATAGATGTCAAATTATGTCTAAAAAATAAATGATAATATATTATTATATTGTATTTGATATTAAATAATATTTGAAAAGTAGGTGGCAGTGTGTATTTAATAATATTTAATTATAAAATATTATTATTTGAGTATTTAATTTTTAATTTTTTAGAACAAATGGGCATTCGGTATAATGAGTCGCGAATCCAGTATTTCGAATTCTTTAGCCCAAATAGGGACAAAATGCTCTTCTAGTCTTCTCGTTGGCCTTCTAGAAATGTGCTTTTGAGATAATTTGAAAATCTTTCGGAAACTTTATTCAACGAGACATTTATATATATATATATATATATATATATATATATGATTGAGTTCAAATAATAATTCCGTCATTATATGTGAACTTAGTGATTAATCCTGACCTTAGATCTAATATTGCACAGTGCAATTATATGTCCAGGTTCATTGTGCTTTTTACACAGTACTGTAGTGCTAAAATCAGTCCAGTTTTTTTAATTATATATATATATATATATATATATATTACGTTTTAAAACATGCAATATGTATCTTAAATTGTAGATCTTGAGAATGTGATTAATTTGATATATATTTAATTCAAAACGAATAAAATTTGAAAAAGTTATGGTTTGTTGAAGATCGAGTTTCATTTCAGATTTTTGAATTTGCAGTTTATAGACGAAATTTGCTATGCTTTTTTTATACAATCGTAGTGCTTTTTTTTCTTAATCTATTGTGTTTTCTAAAGAATAATGTAGTACTCTTTGTAAACGTTGATATATGTCCAAAATACCATTTTAATTAATTAATGTATTTCTTATATTATTACCATGCTGACATGTCATGATCTCAACCATCAAGATTATTCAATCTAATGGTCAAGATGAGTCCCTAGGTTCACATATAATGACGAGTTCTAATTTGAACCCAACCCTATATATATATATATATATATATATATATATATATATATGCGGTTCTTCTATAGAACCAGATAGGGCTCCATTATGGAGTCCTTATAATGACATGGCATTCATCTGAGCCCTTAATCATTTTTTTCTTTTTATTTTTTCTTCCTTTTTTTTATAAATGCACGGTGGGATGGATGTCATGTGTTATATAGGGCTCCGTAATGGAGCCCTACGGTTCTTCTATAGAACCAGATAGGGCTCCATTATGGAGTCCTTATAATGACATGACATTCATTTGAGCCCTTAATTATTTTTTTCTTTTTATTTTTCCTTCATTTTTTTATACATGCACGGTGGGATGGATGTCATGTATTATATAGGGCTCCGTAATGGAGCCCTATCTGGTTCTATAGAAAAATTCTATATCGGTTCTTCTATAGAACCAGATAGGGGTCCATTATGGAGTCCTTATAATGACATGGCATTCATTTGAGCTCTTAATCATTTTTTTCTTTTTAAATGTGTGTGTATTAAATGTGTGTGTATTAAATGTGTAGACCCTCCACAATTTAAAGCATCCTAATTTTCTATATCACATAAATAAATACAATATAAATTAATATAATACTTATATGTGTAGAATACAATTATTCTTGAATAGGAGAAAACATGCAGACAATGTAATCTATTTATTAATTTGATTCATTAAAATTCAATTTGTAAATTTTTGGTTTTTTATTTTGGTGATTTTGCTTGGTTCTATAATAGAAAACACGAATTACCATAAATGGATAAATTTAAAAGCTATTTACTAAAAGCTTAAAGCTGCAAGCATGAGAAAGGGATGAACTATATGTTGTTTGTTCTATTGGTTATTTGGATCGACCAGACAGTAATTAGACATGAGAAAGAGACATGGATCGACCAGTCAATATTTGCTTCTTCGAGCTCCAGGTCAGGACATTTTTACCAAGTAACACACAATGTCCACCTGTACTTCTTCTATCATCAATATTACTTGCCCAATCTGCATCAGAGAAACCTTCAAGAACAACTCTAGAAATAGGTTTGAATTGAATCCCAATTGCAAATGATCCTTTGAGATATCTTAAAAGGTGTTTATAGGTTGGCCTATGATTTATAGTAGGATCATGTAAGAATTGGGATAACTTGTTGACTGTAAATAATATATCAGGTCTTGTGAGAGGGAGATATTGAAGGGAACCTAATATGCTTTTGTACGATATTTGATTTCTGAAAGGAGCACTATCTTGGAGATGTAGTTGGCTGCTGGAGAGATAGGAGTAGATGTAGGCTTGTAGTGTAGCAAGTGAGTTTTATCTAGTAAGTCATATAAGTATTTGGATCGTGTATGCCTCCAGTCCCAAGAAGTAATTGACCTCTCCAAGTGTTTGAGAGCCAATTTGGCCCCCAACAGCTTGATAACCTGAGTGATACCTACTGAATCTTCACCTGTGATCAGTATGGCATCAACATGAACCAGAACAAGTAGTAGTTTGCCATCTTTCTTGCTGAAAATAGTGAGGAATCAAAATTTGAAATTTGAAAAACAATCGATAGAAGAAACTGCTTCAGTTTGGTGAACCATGCCCTTCGTGCCTGCTTTAAGCAATAGAAAGCTTTATTGAGTTTGCACACTGTTGTTGGCTTTGATGTGTTAACAAGACCTTCTGGTTGACACATATATCCATCTTCAGTCAACTCTCCATGTAAAAAGGCATTGCTGATGTCAATCTGCTGAATGGACCAGTTACCAGTGACAGCTAGTGAGAAGACAAGTCTGATTGTGCAAGCCTTTACAACTGGACTAAAAGTTTCCATGAAATCAATACCAGCTTGTTGTCTAGAACCCCTTGTAACTGATCTAGCTTTGAACCTATCAAGTGAACCATAAGCTTTCTATTTGATTCTTGAAATCCATTTGTTTGAGATTACATGTAAATCTGGTCTGAAAGGAACAAGAGTCCAGTTGTTATTTGCCACGAGTGCAGTGAATTCATCCTGCATAGCTTGATTCCCTTTGAGATCAGAGAGAGCCTGAGAGACAGTAAATGTTTCCAGGAGAGTTGGAGATGGATAGGCAGTGAAGATGTTTAGTTTGTAGATACCTGCCTTTGACCTAGTTACTATATGATGACTAGGAGAGGGAGAATGTAGTTGATTGATGACATTTTGAGGTGATGGAGGTGTTATTGGTAGGTCAATGATGATATTTACCCCTGAGTGAGAGTGATTTGATGATTGTGTGGATGGTGAGGTTCCTTTGACTGGTTGATGAGCTGGCGATGATGTAGGTTGAGAAGATGAGTCTAGTCTTGTTAGATCAGTATTTGAACTGAAGGAAAAAGTAGTAATAGATGACATTGATGTGCTGCAGGGCTTTTTAGTTGTAAAAAACTGAGTGTAAGGGAACTCATTTTCATTGAACTCTACTGTAGCAGATATGTAGACTCTTTCTGAAGAACTTAAGCATTTGTATCCCTTATGAACATAGTTATACCGTAGAAAGATTCACTTGGAAGATCTAAACAGAAACTTATTATTGTTATATGATTTGAGATATTGAAAAGAAGCGCATCCAAAGAACTTAAGGAACTTGTAGTCAGTAATAGAGCCAAATAGTTTCTAATGGGGTGATTATGATTGTAAAACAGGAGTATGTAGTCTATTTATAACATAGACTGCAGAGGAAAAAGCATCCCACCAGTATTTTAAAGGAATTGTAGCTTCAGCAAGAAATTACAGACCTACTCCTACAATATGTAAATGTTTTCTCTCGGCCCTGCCATTTTGTTGATGTGTATGAGGACAAGGGTGTTGAAATTTGATTCTTAGTTAGGTCAGAAGTGGAACAAGAGCTCTGTACTCACCACCCCTATCATTTTGAATGCATTTTATTTTTGTATCAAATTGCCTTTTTATGAAGTTGTTGGAATTTTTGAAGATGCTTAGGGTTTCAGACTTATGTTTGAGGGGAAAAATTCATGTATATCTTATGTAATCATCAATGAATTTAATGTAGTATGTACAACACTCAACATATTATACATGAGAGGAACCTCATACATCAGTGTGTACAATTTGAAAGGGAGCACTAGTTTTAGTGGGTTGACTTGCAAAGTGTTTTTGATGAAGCTTGCCAAGTTTACAAGCATTACAAAAATCTACATTATTAAAAGTTACAGATACTTCAACAAGTTTGAGTACCAACTTTAAAACTGAGCTACATGGATGTCCTAATTTTATATGCCAGTTGTTGGCACTTGTGCTTTGAACTTGAACTTGATAAGCATATTGAAAGGGATAAGAAGAAGCTTGAATGGGATAAGCATCATTTGAAGGATATGTGGGTGCAACAGAGGAATTTTGTTTTCTTAAATGGGGTAAATGAGATAAATCTAGATAATAGAGGTCATCTCTAAGCCTTCCTATCATTAGGATTTGAGAAGTGTTCTTGTCCTTGACATAGCAACAGTCATGAAAAAATTCAATTAGAACATTGTTGTCCTTGGTGATTTGAGATATGCTTAGGAGATTCTTTGTGATATTAGGTACAAACAGAACATTTTTAAGAAGCACATATTAGGAATTTGTGTTGCTAGGTATATGAGATGATCCTATGCTAGCTATGGGAAGTGAAGAACCATTACCAACAACAAGTCTCTCTGATTCTTGATATGGAACTCACTGAAGTGACAAGTTTTCCAAATCAGTTGTGACATGTGTAGATGCTCCACTCTCAAAATACCAAGAACCATCATGACTTGAGAAATTATTACCATCATTATAAACTCTTGTGTGTTGACCAACCAGTACATAAGGAGAAATGTTCTGCGAGCTCTAATGCAGGTTAAAGTTTGACTGTTGAGTGTGATTAACAACTACAAATTTTGGATGTAAGATATGTTCCTACACAAGACTGAGCTACATATATGTCCTCAATTTTGGATGTGAGATTAACAACTACATATTCATATTCTGGTCCAAAACCTCCTAACGCATACAGAGCTAGCTCCTCATCAGAGATTATAACACCTATGGCTAATAATTCACTAGAAATGCCTCTCATTTTTAATATGAAGGCATCAACACTTAAATCTGTCTCTTATACACATCTAGATGTGTATAAGAGACAGCCCCCCCTCCTTTTTAAAGTTTGAAGCATAAAATAGAGTTGTAGAACTCTGGCTTTTGACTGAGATTGAAAAAGGCGAGTTCAAACCTGCCAAATTTCTGACACAGTCTGAAAGCGAGTGACATGGCCAAGAATTAACTCAGTTAACAACGAGATAAGCCAGCTGAATAGTAGTTGATCCTTGTGAATATATAGTAGATGAGCTGAATTCTCCACTGAGGATCCAGTGAATTGCCAGAGGTAGAGGATAGAAAATGCAGTGGAGTTAATTCATGCCGCAGTAGATAAAACTTGCAGCTTCCATTAATTGAAATTATTTCAATCGAGACGCTAAGTGAGAGGTGAAAAAGGCCCTAAATTGGCCATCGATTGTGTTGCTTCCATGAAACCAGGATCGGAGAAGAAGAGATTATGCCGGAGAATCACCAAGAAAGGAGAAGAACTTGAGCTCGCGAGATTAAGATAAAAGCTAGCGAGCTGAGAAAAATGAGTGCGATCTTAAGAGCTCTGATATCATATTGAAACTAGAGAAACGGTTTAGTAAATTGATTTTAGAGAAAAAAATTATTTACCTCCTAAACTATGCCCAATTTGACACTTTGCCTCCTAAAATCTTATCTCGTACACTTTACCTCTTAAACTATACGATTTTTTCTCTTAACCTCCTGAAATCCCTTTTTTGGTGAAAATTCTAGTCGGAGCTCACTTGTGTGACATGCACGCTAAAATATAAGGGGTGAAATTGACTTTCCATCTCCTCCTCATGACTACCGCTCAAAACAATGGCACATGAGCATTATGTAGGTTCCAAATCCCACGTGTATACATAAATATATTAATGTGAATATTATCTTAACAGATCACACGAGTGCTCACGTACCATTGTTTTGAGCGGGAGTCATAAAGAGGAGATGGAAAGTCGATATTACCCCTTATATGTAAGCGTGCATGTCACACGAGTGAGCTCCGGCCAAAATTTCCACCAAAAATGGGAGTTCAGGAGGTTAAGTGCAAAATTTATACAGTTTAGGAGGTGAAGTGTACGAAATAAAAGTTTAGGAGGCAAAGTGTCAAATTGGGTATAGTTCAGGAGATAAAAAAAAATTCTCTTGATATTATTATTACGAAACTTAATTTGTGATTCTCCGGCTTGTTTGTTTACATAAAAGTTGTTCTTAGCTTGGTGGCTAACTTAGCTAACTAATCCCTACTTTGTAGCTAACTAACTCTAACAACTTTGGCTGACAACTAACTTGTTGACTTTTTACAAAAGACCATAATAACCCTAATATACCATATTGAAACTAGAGAAACAGTTTAGTAAATTGATTTTATTATTATGAAACTTAATTTGTGATTCTCCAGCTTGTTTTACATACAAGTTGTTCTTAGCTTGGTGGTTAAGTTAGCTAACTAATCCTTACTTTGTAGCTAACTCTAACAACTTTGACTGACAACTAACTTGTTGAATTTTTACAAAAGACCATAATAACCCTAATATGGCACATGTTGAGTTGTGCAGAAGATGAAAAATGGCTTAGATCAGGTGCACCTCCTATATTATTCGGTATCCATGCACCTGCTGCTTGTATTTTGTTTACTTTCATGCTCCTGCAATTTGAGAGAGGTCGAAGGATAGATAAACAGTTTGTCACGAAGTCAAACGAAGAATTGTGTGAAAGAGGCTTATTGAATATATCTGCAACCTGGTCCAAGGTAAGATTATGAGTCACCTTTTTTTTGATTAAGTAAAGATCCAATTCGACATGATTCATTCTTGAGTGATTGACAGGATTTTTGGGAAGTGAAACAGCACCAAGGCTATCAACCCAAATAATTGGAGTGCATGTATTCAGAACTTGAAGCTTCTAAAATAAGGATTTGATCTAAAGGATGTCACATGTTGCTTCAGAAAAACTACGATATTCAGCTCCAGCGTTGCTATGAAATACAACTCATTGTTTCTTGGAGCTACATGTTACCATATTACCTCATAAATAAACACAAAAAGCCTAAGATTGATCAGTGGTCATTGGGATAAGTGTCCCAGTCAACATCAGAGAAAATAACAAGTTATGAAGATGATGATGCACAACTGTAAACCATCAGTGATTGTGCCTGCTAGATATCTCAAAATTCTTTTATCTGCTTTCCAATGCTTGTCAAGGAGGGTGTTCTTAAACTAAATTACTTTATTTACATTAAAGGCAATCTCTGTTCTAGTAACTATAATATAATGTAGTCAGTTTCTTAGATAAAGGAACCAATATATCCAAATAAAGAGATATATGAGTTCATAGGTCCGAGCATTCCATTTGCATTCATCATACCAACCTATTTAAGTAAATCTTCAATGTAATGATATTGAGATAGAAATAGACCATCAATAGTGTGTTTGATAATGAAATATTCGATTTCAACTAAATCCTTAATAGAGAAGTGACTACATATCTACTTGATAAAGGTTGAGATATCTTGATCATTGCCAACCGGTGATAAGAGTAGCATCTACATAATCCGTGACAATGAGGGAGAACCATTTTGAGGGCAAGTAAAAGAGACACGTGTCTGCCTTGGAATTCATGAAGCCCAAGAATCTGAGAATACAAGTGAGCTTCAGGGAAAAAGATCTGGAAGCTTGTTTAGGGCCTTATAAGAATTTAAGCTTATAGACCAAACCATCTGTTTCTTGGATTTCATATCCAGGTGGTTGATCCATATACAACTTTGTATCCAATTCTCCATATAAAAAGACCTTTACAACATCTAGCTGCCTAATTTCCCATGATTTTGAGAGAGAAATAAACAAGACTACCCTGATAGTAGAAGGTTTGATAACATCACTAAAGGTCTCAATAAAAATCAAAATATGGAGTCTAAATGTAGACCTAGACTACAATCTACATTATTCTTAGCAATATAAACCCATTTAGAACCAATGAGCTACTTTTTAGGTTTTAATGTGCTCAGAGTCTAAGTGTTATTCTTAGCTTGAGCGGTAAGCTCTTACTACATAGCATGTTTCCATTTTGGAGTTTGTAGAGCATTCTTGGGATTCTTTGGTTTGTGAGAAAATAACTGAAATATTATGGATATTAGGTTTGAATACACCAGCTCTTAACCTAGTAATCATAGGATATATGTGTTCCTAAGCCTGATCTTGCACAATACTATTTGGAGAAGGAACTGGAATAGCATTGTGCATTAGTAAATCTATAAATAAACTTCCTCCAAGTATTATAGGTATTGAAGAGGAGGAGGCTTGAGAACTATATGACCACTAGTGCAGAAAATATATTCTAGAACAGTCAATCTAGAACGCCTCAGAAAAAGACGTTCTAGAATATAAGCCGATGGCATTTTCGTAATAAAAGTGTCATATACCAGAATGCCTTTTTTAACGGCGTTCTGGTATATCAATATACCAGAACGCCATTAAAAAAGGCGTTCTGGTATATTGATATACGAGAACACTGTTAAAAAAGGCGTTCTGGTATATTCGATATACCAGAATGCCGTTAAAAAGGCGTTGTGGTATATTGATATACCAGAACGCCTCTTTTTATGACTTTCTAGTAAATCCAATATCTAGAACGCCGTTAAAAAGGCGTTTTGGTATATTCGATATACCAGAACGCAGTTAAAAAGGCGTTGTGGTATATTGATATACCAGAACGCCTCTTTTTATGACGTTCTAGTAAATCTAATATCTAGAACGCTGTTAAAAAGGCGTTGTGGTATATTGATATACCAGAACGCCTCTTTTTATGACGTTCTAGTAAATCCAATATCTAGAACGTCTTTAAAAAAGGCGTTCTGGTATATCGTATTATTTAAGATTAAAATTTAATATATTCTAGATTAAAATTTATTTTAATCACGAAAATAAACCCTACCCTCCTCGTCGGTCTAAAACTCTCCTCCTCTCTACCCCACACCTCCGGCGACTCCATGTATGGAATCCTGTATACCCATACAAATCTGGTCAATAAACTTCAGCCATCAACAACGAAATCACTTATCCCAAGCAAACCCAGCTTACATCCCAAATTCTTAGAAACCCTAAAAAATTTCTGTTTTTTCTGGGTCCTCGTCGCCGTTGCTCGGCAATCGGAAAATCAAAGCCTCACCCTCTGGTGGCCTCAACCTACCAGTCCTCACTTCCAATTTCATAAAACCCCTCCCCAATCCTTTCAATCGAAGACTTTATGAAAAAAGGGGTCCCGATCCCCTTTTGCATAAAAATGGCTTCTCACCGATCGTTGACTCTCCGGCCGAATTGGAGGTACTCCAGGCTACCCCACATCAAGTCGACGCCAACCCAGGTGTCAATTTAAAGAGTTGCATTCCAATTGTGGCCAATTTGACCATTTCCGCTGCCGATCCCCTTTCTCTTGTACAAGGTATTTCCGACCAAATTAACGCAAGTCACTCCAAATCAATTGCCCAGACCACTTATGCTAATGTTAATAACGTTGTTCCTTCCCCGAACTTGGTCACTGGGTGTAACCCAAATTTCTCCCATTTTTTGCTCGAAGAGAGAGAAGTTTCGGCTGCCGCCGCCGCTGCAAGGATGGCCTGAAAATGCCCTTCCCTGGCCCCGACCCCAGTGTTTCCCACGCTCTCCAAAACCTAAGCCCAACCTCCTGTCAGTGCTGAACAGTCTCCGGAAGCGGTTTCGCAGGCGATTCAGGTAAAACTTGTGGTGATTATGCTCGTTTAGTGGGCATTTTCTTAAAATCGGACGGACCGACCTCAAGTAGAACTCGTGGTGATTATGCTCGTGTTTGTGTTGGAAATAATTTAGAAAAACCCTTATCCCAAAAAATCTCCGTTCGTTGTGGTGCTTCTCGTGTCGAGCTCGATGTCGAGTTTGAAAAATTGCAGTCGTTCTGCTCGTTTTGTCGCCACCTTGGCCACTCCGATGATATTTATTATGTTAAGAATATAGAGTTACATCCTGAATCTTTTGTCAAGTCTGCTCCTATTATTCCTACTTCTGCTGCTGTTCAATTTTTTGTCAAGAATGCTGTTCAAGTCTACCTCTTAGTATACCTCATGCAGTGACGATACCTTTTAATTTTGATGGATTCTAACTAACTGATTCCTAGCATATGTCTTACTATTCAGGAAATTGTATAGTTTGACTAGTCAGCATTGCCTTTTGAATATAACTTGGTAATTACTCATATGTATTCTAACACTTGTCTTTAAATTTAGTTTACTATTTTTCCATTGAATTTCAAAGTCAACTTAATTATGAAGAGTTTTGTCCTCGTAAAGACTGTTTTTTATTAATTTCACTGGGCTGACTTTGTCTAGTATAAGGCTTTCTCAAATGAAAAAGAGAAAAATATTAATTTAAAAATATACCTAGATCCATGTATTTGCATGCTGATAAGTCAGTAATAGAGAAATGGTAATAGTTCTGTGTTCTGCTTTAAACTTTTGCTTTTACAGTTATGTTAGTAATTAATCTCCAAATGCTGCTTACGTTATTTTTTAATGTTATGTTATTTTTTGCATATTGTAGGATGTTCTGCTGTACAACTTCTTTGGTTCTTCACCCTCGAGTAATCAGTGGAGAGTTGTGTATGAATTCTGAAGTGGTTGACTGGAGGCCTAGAATGTCATTAATTAGTTAATCTGTGTCATCATTATGCACATAATATAATTTAATAACCCAAACCCCAATTTTATGTTATTATTGTTTTTTTGGTATTTTTGTCACAATAGATTTCTCAAAAAGGCGACAGGACCAGATATTACGAGTTGTGCTTGCCTATCATACACTGTATCGTCCGTGCAAGATATTTGCAGCTGAGCAGGTAATTACGAGTTGTGCTTGTCTATCATACACTGTATCGTCCGTGCAAATATTTTCTCATTTTCATATTATTGTGTCCAGGTTGATGTTGCCATTTTGGAAGTTGGTTTAGGTGGGAAATATGATGCTACAAATGTGGTATGCATTAGATATTCCGCCTGGAAAATACATTTCTGTTATATTTAGGTGAAAAGGTTTGTGGTTTCTAACATCATTGTGATTTGTATTTGTTCAGGCTGAGAAACTGATTGTCTGTGGTATAGCTTCGCTAGGGTACGAGCATATGGAAATTCTTGGCTAGTGCTTTCTCTCCATGGTATTTTAGGTAACTGCCTAATTTGATTATTTGGTTTAGGAAACCAGAAATTGTTTGCTATTTATGGAATGTCAACAATGGGTCTCTTTTCTAAATAAGTTAGAAAATCCTAGTTTATGCAATTTTCATATCCTAGTAAAGTTTTTTTGTTCTTTTTCTTTTTTTGGAAATGCAATTGTCTTTCGGGTAAGCATGTTATGTGGCAGTGCCCTGAACTTATGATGACCTAAGATTTATTCCTTGGGGCATGGACTTCAAATTAATTAAGGAATATTTACAAAAAACTACCCTTAAGATTTGACCTAATTACAAAAATTCCCAACTATTTTCCAAAATCATAAATACACCCTCAAGTTTTAACAAATGTAAACAATTATCCAGGAGGCATTTATAGTTTTTGAAAAACAACTTGATGCTTTTGTAATTAGGCTAAATATTAAGGTTATAAACTTGGGCAGGAAATACCCTTGGACAAATTGCTGGGGAGAAGGCTGGGATCTTCAAGGTATGATGATTCACATTTTTTTTGTGTGTTTGTGTGTGATGTTTAGTAATTCTTGGAGAAAGTAGGCTTACTTCTGGTAAGAAATATGTTTTATTGACTATGGTTGCAAATTAACTTGTTCCATATAGTATATAGCAATGCACTTTTATAACACTGGTAGCAATGCTGAGGGTTGCTCGAGAAATGTTTATCTTGATAYTGTTGTTAATGAATCTGGCTGGAAATATAAGGGAAAATGGTTGAACCAAATGGTGGTTGATTATAGGCATGCCTTTGAACAGAATACTGATAATATGACTAGACAAGGTGAATCATGCAATGTTCTCTTTTTGGATGTTTCATATACAATACCTTTTTTAGTGAACACTTGGCGATAATATGAGTTTGAAGTTATAGTCTTAAGTGGAGGCGCGGTGTTGTAGTTAAATTCTTAAACTAGAAATGTGGTACAATTGTTTAGCCAAATTTGGYCAGGGCAAAATTCAGTTATGAGTCTTGATATTTAATTTAGTGTTTATTTCAGAAACATGTTTTGAGGTGTAACACTTCCTGTAGATATTATTTTGCCATATTTGCTCGTAGAAACATAATAAGCCCTTGCTTTGAGTTAGTAGGGTTAAAAAAAATCATACATTTGTGTTTTATTAAAAAAAGAATGAGCTTGTAGATCCAACACCATCTATTGCCGATGAATATTCTTATGTATTTGTRTTTTACAATGAAAATGCAGTTAATGCAAATGCATTGAAGATGAGCTGTGAACTCCTGCGAGTTTTTGTGACAAGTTAGACAGCCTAAAAAAACAAATCAACATGTTTCAGTTTTTTTTTAAAGAGCCCTTTTAAGTACATGAATTTGCCTTTGCTTTTATTTTCTTTTTTTTTTTTGTCTCTCTCCCATGGTGGTTTAAAACATTTAGTGCATTATTTTTCTGTTTACTGTGCTGAAGAGTCTATTCAGCGTGCTGCTACCATTGCTGAAGCAGAGGGCTCTCTTAAAATAGAAGCAACTCATCTTGAGAGGATACTTCCACAATTACTTCTAGATTTTTAAGGTAATTTACATCTTGGAGATTAGCATGGAGTTATGTAAATTCGTATATTGATTCGAAAACACTTTCGATATTTATTACATTCTCATTTGGTCCAGAGAAAGATGCCATGATCATGAGGATTATGCATATGATTTTCGAGACTCTGTGCTTAAATTACATCATAAATTATTACTGTGCCTTTTTTTTTTCCTGTATATCTATGTAGAGGTGATAAAGCTGATTGCATCTGATTTTTTTTTCTTTTTTCTCTTTTATTTCCAGCCTTTTCTGTAACTGATGTTGGGGATTTATTCAAGACAACAGAGCGTAGAAGGTGATGAGTGAACCTGCAAAAGTATGGGATTTTGATCACTGGACCTCTGAGGAGATTATGTACTTGCACGTTAGTTTTAATTATTTTTTGACTCAGCAAATCACTCATTTTATTCGGACAATAACATTGATAATGTACATAGACGTTGGGCAGAGTGTTATTAGAAGTTATTGCTTGATCACAAACAAACTATTTGTGGATAAGTTGAATGGTAGTAAATTAGGTACTTGTCTTTTTGGTGAACGTGTATTTGACGAATTGTGTATTATTGGTGATTTCTACTATAACATTTGGTGATCGTGTATTTGATGACTTATGTTGTTCGTATTGATATATTTTGGTGTGTATGTATTATTGTGATTAATGGATGATTTTTGAATTATATGAATGATCGGTGTTTTGTGAAAAAATTTCAATTTCGGGATGAATAGATCTGGAAAAAAAAAACAAAAAAAAGAACCGGGAATTCAAAAACTGCCAAATCTAGAACGACTTTTCCAAAGGCGTTCTGGAAAATGTATATTCTAGAACGACTTTTTGAAAAAAAAAACGTTCTGGAAAATGTACATTCGAGAACGGTTACAAAAAAAGACGTTTTAGAAAATATATATTCCAGAGCGTCTCTTTCGAAAAGCGTTCTGGAAAGTGTATATTCTAGATCGATTTCCAAATTGACGTTTTGGAAAATGTATATTCTAGAACGTCTTTTTCTTAATGGCGTTCTGGAAAATGTATATTCTAGAACGTCATTTTCAAAATGACGTTTGAGAATATACATTTTCCAGAACGCCGTTAAGAAAAAGACGTTCTATAATATACATTTTCTAGAACGTCCTGTTTGAAATGACGTTCTAGAATATACATTTTCCAGATCGTCATATTGGGAAAGACGTTGTGGAATATACATTTTCTAGAATGTCTTTTTCGTAATCGATCTGGAATGTTATTTTATAGAACATATTAACCGGGAAAACTATTTTCTAGAACGGGTAAGTTATTATTCTAGAACGTCTCAAATAACCGTTCTAGAATACCGGATATTCTAGAACGCCTCAGAAAGCTGATCTGGAAAATCTGATATTCTATAACAGCTCTAGTCAGAACGCCTGGACAGGGCGATCTAGAATATCTGAAACAGGGCGTTCTAAAAAACTGTTTCTGCACTAGTGGAAGGTGAGTGATATATGTTAGTGGTGGGAGATGGAGGATGAGTTTTAAATGACAACGAGTTAGTGTGAGGGGACTGAAAATGATGATTAGTGTGAGGAGGGAAGGGAGGTGGATTATCAGGATATGTGGGGAATTATTTTTTGAGAATAGGGGGGTAGTAGTAAGGTAGTTGTTTCAGAAGCTAGAGTGCTCTCGGAAGTAGGTTTGTAAATAGAGAAGAACGGAAATATTTCTCCATTAAAGACGACATGCTTAGTGATAATGAGCTTGTTGTGTGGTAACAACACTTTGTAGCCCTTGTGAGAGAGACTATAACCAAGAAAAGTTCCTTCTTCACTTCTGAATTGAGGCTTTTTACTGTTATAAGTTCTGGGTGAGGATATCAATCACAGTCAAACACTCTCATATGACTGCAATCAGGTTTTTGACCATTAAGGATCTTAAAATGAGTTTTGTATTTGATTTGTTTTGAGGGGGTTATATTTATGAGGTAAGCTTTATAAGTGAAGGCACAATCCTAATGTTTCTTTGGTACATGGAATTCATCTAAAAAGATAAACCAAACTCCACAATGTGTTTGTGTTCTCTTTTAGTTAAGCTATTTTGCTTAAGTGTATAAGGGTACGACACTATATGAATTGTGTCATGATCAAGGAGATTCTTTGACAAGGCTTTGAATTCACCACCTCCATCACTTTGAACAGCCTTTATCCTTTTTTAATATTGTGTTTCAATGAGCTTGTATAAGTGAACAAAAGCTTGAGGAGTGATATGTATGTTTTCAATTAGATAGATCCAAGTATATCTAGATGCATGATCAATGAAACTCATATAATAAATGAAACTGCCAAAATATTGGAGAGGTTTAAGACCCCATAGATCAGTGTGTATCAAGAAAACAAGTTTGTACATAATCAGGACTAGGAAAAGGTAGTTTGTGAGATTTTAACTATAACAAGCAACACAAAAGGGTGAATCTTTATTAGAATTGAAAGAGATATTACAATCATAAGAGATTTATTAAAAACATTAAAGAAACGATAGCCTAATTTGAAGTGCCAAAGTTCTAGACTAGGACTTTTATTCATCAAAGAATTAACAACTAAAGGAAATATATATTTTTTATTTTATCTACTATAAGGGTTGAATCAGAGTGCCTTAAGTTGAAACGGTAGAGGCCATTATCAAGAGTCCCTTGGGGTAGTACCATTCGTGTTGACTGATTCTTCACAGGGCAAAAAGAAGGATGAACTCCATAAAAGACTTTGTTATCTCTAGCGAACTTACTGCACTTATGAGATTTTTAGTAATTTATGGTACATAGAGGTGGTTTTTGAGGAAAAAAGAATTATAAGAAGCTGAAGACTTAATTATAGAAGAACCAATTTGAGAAATTCCCACACCTATTCCATTTCCTACTTGCACTTTCTCTCCTCCTTGATACCCTTCTACAATGTTGAGGTTGGACATATCCTATGTGACATGGTTAGAGGCACCTAAATTGGGATACCAACTATAATACTAAGATGATCTATCAGCATTTCCTCCTCCTGCATTAACGATGTTGACCTTGTGATGTCCATTTGCTCTTTGACCATATGAGTTATTACTACTATTGTTGCCTCTATTCCCAAGAACAAAGTTCAAATACCTCTTGTAAAAATACTTGTCTGTAGTATGATTATAATAGTGACAAATCTTGGCCTGTTGTTATCAAATCCTCTCCCTCTTCCTCTGAAATTATTTCTACCTCTTCCTCTCTATCCTCAATGATTATTGAAGTTGTTTATGCCTCTTCCTTTGAAATTTCCTCCTCCTCTATTATTCTAACCTTGAGTAGTAAGATTGACAAAGAAGGATCCACTATCAGGAATGTAATTTAAGAATCTAAGGCCTTCAATTCTTGTCTCCAATCTCATTAAGACGGAATAAGCTTCCATCAGAGTGCAAGGTGGAGATCTTTTGAAGAAAGAGACCAATATAGGGTTGAGCTCTTGTGGGAGGCCATAGAGTATACATAGAAGATGATCTATATCATTCACCTTCTGCCCTAAAGATCTTGACAAATCACAAAAAGTTTTGATTTTGTTAAGATATTATCTCATATGTAGATTTTCTATCTTGATGGTTTACAACTAAAGCCTGTAATGCAAGATCTGAACTCTTGTTTTTGGTGGAACTTTTGAACGGAGCTCACTCGTGTGACATGAACGCTTGTATATAAGGGTAAAACCGACTTTCCATCTCTTACTTATGACTCCTGCTCAATACAATAGCACGTGATCACTCGTGTGACCTGTTAAGATAATGTTCACATTAATATACGTATAAAGGTAGGATTTGGAACCTACGTAGTGCTCACGTGCCATTATTTTGAGCGGGAGTCATAAGAAGGAGATGGAAAGTCAATTTTACCCCTTATATGTTAGTGTGCATGTCACACGAGTGAGATCTGGCTAGAATTTCCACCAAAAACGGGAGTTCAGGAGGTTAAGCGCAAAATTCGTACAGTTTAGGAGGTAATTTGCACGAAAAAAAAAAGTTTAGGAGGCAAATTATCAAAATGGCCGTAGTTCAGGAGGTAAAAAAAAATTCTCATGATATTATCACATCCTCTCCCTTCATTAGAGAATGGAAAGACAAAAGGTTTTACATAGGGATTCAGATATATACAAGATGATTTCAACAGCATATTTTCAAGTTCATAATTTTTATTCAAGATGATTTCAACAGCATATTTTCAAGTTCATAATTTTTATTTTTTGTAGATGAATATTCAGTTTAGCTGATTAAACAACATCCAGAATGTGATAATTTTTTACTTGTCCGTATCAACCCAATATGGGGATAGAATTGTTGATTGTGATAATTTTATTAATAGTAATAATTTTTTAAGAGTTGAATAAGCCCAAAAATATGGCCAAATCTAACTAGTGCAGCGCCAGCCTAATGACCCGGGTACAGAGATGTCGAAGCACATCGAGAGGTTTAGATCTGTGATTGGTTATTCACTTAATTTTCTAAGTGACTTTAAATCATAATACTTTAATTATTTGCTTAATATTAATTATTGTATTATTTACTTTGAATACAGGAAGGGGAGACGGTTCGGCTGGCCACTACATATGAGCTTTTTATACGTAGGCACAAGAATACCGATGATGCATTTATTGATGTGATCAATAACTACCGATGTAAATATCTTTTGTGCTTCACATTTATAAATTAATTTGGTTTTTGTTTTTTGGTTTTCATATAGATGTAGAATTTATTATTGGTTTATATTTCAAAAGGTACCATAGACGTTTGGATGAGACACGTGCTTTATCACATGGTCTAGATAACGAGGTTGACCCTAACCTTGTTTTATCTTGAAGTTGTTAGGGCGAGGAATGGCCGACAATACGACACATTCTACTTTGGGAAGTTGGTGGTTTATTCGAAGGGTTTGAGAGGCTCTAACTCCGAATGCAACTCCAGTCGCAGCGGGACCTACTCTGGTTACAGTAGAAGGAACTTGAGTCCACGAGACGAGCTCAACAAGTGATGGAAGAGAAGTACAACCAGTCTCAGCGCTTACATGTGGAGTAAGAGCAGAAGCTCGATGCACGAATAAATGTAAAACTTGACAAAATGATTGGGAGTGTCATAAATAGGCGACCCTCGTCAGTGGGACTGATTATTTGTTTTGATCCAGAAGAAAGGCGAGGGATGTAGGCTGACCACAATGAAGCACTGGTGATCCGAGCAGAGGTAGTCGGGTATGATGTAAGACCACAACCTCAGTTATTTGTCACCTCAACTGGTACATAATATTTTATTTCTATGTCGTTTGAGTTAAAGAACATAGGGCTGCCCTACTAGAGGCTGGTAGATAAGATGTTCAAAGATCTGTTAGGATCGGTTATGGAGGTATACATGGATGACATGTTGGTGAAGAGTAAAAAGGCAGAGTCTCATGTGGGGAATCTGGAGAGAGATTTTACAATTCTGAGGCAATATGGGATAAAGTTGAATCCTAAGAAGTGTTCTTTTGGGTTCGATCGGGTAAGTTCTTTGGATACATGGTGATGGAGCGAGGTATTGAAGTAAATCTCGAGAAGGTGCGCGTGGTGATGGAGACGATCTACCCTCGAACTGTAAGAGATGTGCAGGTATTAATAGGTCATATAGCGGGACTCGATATCATCTCTAGGTCAGCCTAGAAGGGTTTCCCTTTTTTAAAAAAAATTGAAAAAGGGATCAAAATTTGAATGGACAAAGGAAGCAGCAAAGGCTTTTGAGAAGTTGAAGGAATACCTAGCTGAGACTCCACTATTAAAAAAACTATGCTGGTGGAAGACCTGATTTTGTACATATCAGTAGGAGAGGTCATGGTGAGTTCGGTGTTGATTCAAGAAGATACCGGGATCCAGGAACATATCTATTATATAAGTAGGGTGCTCAGAGGGGCTAAGCAATATTATTCAGAGTTGGAGAAGGGAAGGTTTTCACTGATCTACATAGAGAGGAAGCTGCGACCTTACTTTCTGGGTCAACAAAATAAGGTAAGAACTAACCTGGATCTGAAACAGGTGTTAGGTAAGCCTAATGTGTGTGTAAGATTGTTGAAGTTTGAAGTAGAGCTTAATGAGTACGAGTTATTATATGAGCCAAGAACAACGATTAAGGCACAAGTACTAGCTGATTTCTTACAGGAGATGGTGCGCGCTGAGCTTGACGAGGTCAAACAAAAGGCAAGGTTATTACATGTGGAAGGATCAACCATGGTAAGTGGTGCAGGGTTGGGTGTTGTTCTAAAAGTCCTGGAAGGGAAAACTTAGATTTTGCTGTAGAATTGGGGCTCAAATCCTTGAACAATGAGGTCGAGTATGAATCATTACTGCAAGGAATAAAGATAGTAATAAACCTTAAGGTAAGTCGACTAAAGGAGTATATGAATTCTTAGCTGGTAGCTTGTCAATATGGTAGTTCTTTCGAGGCAAGGAAGGAATGTATTTGGGATATGAATTCTTAGTTGGTAGCTTGGAACATTAACCGCGAGCTAAAAACGTGAGGGTTAATTAGCTCACCAAGATGGCAGGAGCCTTGGGGGACTGTAGCACAAGGACGGTTACTCTAATGAGAAGCTATCAACCAGTACTTTGAAATAAGGAGATAAGGTAATGGAGATAGGCGAGGAGGAAGATTGGCACCAATCTGAGAGGTTCTTAACAAAGCCTCAAAAAGCAATATATAACTACCAACTAAGGAGACTAGAATAATAGTTCGGTTTTGCTTGATGGATGGACATTTGTATAAAAGGTCGCACTTTGGGCCTTATCTGAAGTGTTTATCGTTAGAAGAAGGGCTAAGGTGCTGAGGAAAATACATGAAGGCTATTGTGGGAATCATGCGAAGAGCCGAACATTGGTGAGAATGGCTTTGCCAGCTTTTTATCTGGGAATGAAGGGGATGGCAGGCAAGCTGGTGATGACCTGCAAAAGTGTCAGATGCATGTGCTGGAAATCCATGTGCTAGCCGAGGATGTGGTAGTGATGAGCTCACTGTGCCCATTTTCACAATGGGGAATTGATATCAATATACTGTTGCCAAAAACACCATGCAAGAAGCAGTATCTGGTAGTCGCGGTGGATAATTTTACTAAATGGGTGGAAGCTGAGGTTGTGATTAACATAGACAAATAGAGGATGTTAGAGTATACCGATTCAAGCTTTTGTGTTGCCTACTTATGAAAATTTGTCAAAAGATCAATAGCTTGCCCGCAAGAGAACGGGGTCGCGTGTAGCTTGGCAACTTGACTCGAGTCGTCTCTCGAGGAACATACAATCGGAATTTTAAATAGTTTGTTCAACACAATAACACATAAATTTGGGGGGTGTTTTGATTGTTTTGATTATYTAGAAATTGAAATGCATGAACCATAATTAAAACTAAGCATTCTACTTCAGCAACTCAAACATATAAACTAGAGAAATTAATCTAGAACTTAAACACAATCAAYTAGCATAAACGAACWGCAATTATCTAGAACRAAATGTAAACGGAATGAATTAACTAAACAAGAATAATAAYCAAACATTAATTAACCTAAAGATTACGAATTTAATACCAAAAGTGTCTAGGTTTCTAAGCATAAAATATTTCAAGAACAATTATTGAAAAATAGCTACTTAATCGCATAAATTAAACTACGAAAGCAAATAAAGGGTTTAGAGTACTTATTAAACTAGAAAGCGAAGTAAATTCCCCAGCTAATCCGGAGAGGTGGATTGATCTTGGTCGAAGAACGAATCACGAACGGATAGTTGAAGCTAGCAATCCTCGAATCTTCGATCTCGATCAATTGTTGTTATATGGATGCGGATGTTGTTGTTCTCGAACCCAAGAGATCGTATTTTCAGAGTATGGGGGAGAGGTATATCTTTTTGGGACGGACTTAGAAGGGTTTATATAGATTTCCCTTGACTTGGAGCATAAGAAACCTTAAAATCCCAATTCTGGGCCGTCGCATCGACGGTGCGTCGACTGACGCGTGCTGGTGCTCGGTGTCGGTGCGGCCAGTGTGTGCGCGTCGGCAGGGCGGGTGCTGAATCGAACTTTTTTGCGTTTAAAATAATAAAAAGCTCGTCCGCAAGAGAACGGAGCTATTGTTGGCGATAAGCTGACTCGAGTCGAATCACAAGGAAGACTAATCGGAAACTATTTCGGTGTTCGATTTTACGTACGTAGAAACAAAAATAAAAACTAGACTAAAATAAACTAAACACACGATCGAATTGAGTTTGAGGTTTTCTAACATCTACGAGCAATAAAATTAAAAGCTTTAAAACGATTAATAAAAGCGAGGGTCTAGTGTGCCGGAATCGTCTCCACAATCGGGGTTGTTAATCCCGATGGTTCTAAATGACCCAAAGCACACTAGAACAATACATCTAGCCAACAAGCATCATCATATTCAAAAGCATCACCAAAATCATGAACATGATCATTTCAACACATGCAGGAAATATAAACATAAATTAACAATGAGAAAAACGGTGAAAAGATTATACTAAATTACGCTATTCAAATTCAACATCAAAGTACAAAGAAATCAAAAGCTACACTATGAAACTAAATAAACAGAGTTCAGAAACACTTATTATCTAAGAAAGCATCAGCAATCCAACGATCTTCAGCGACGAGAAGCGGCCTTGAACGTTGAACGGCATAGAAACAACGAAACTACGAAGTATTAAATCTAATCTTGCTTGAATTGAATGGTGGCATGAACCGAGGGCTCTCGACATTATCTGGACCTTTCCCCCTCGTCCCAGCACCCCAAAAATGAAGAAACCACCGACTTTATATAGAATTTCGAAAATAACCGCTCAAACTGCCGGAGCGTCGACGGTGCGTCAGTCGACACGAGCCAGGCTGCACGCGTTGACCAGGCAGTGCGTCGACTGACGGGCCTAGGATCAATGCTTCAAAACCTTTGCGTCGACGGTGCGTCAGTCGACGCGAGCCAGGATGCACGCGTCGACCAGGCAGTGCGTCGACTGACGGGCCTAGGATCGACGCTTCAGAAAATTTATGTCGACGGTGCGTCGACGGTGCGACAGTCGACGCGGGCGTAGCATTGGCAGTGCGTCGACGGTGCGTCACTCGACGCACCTGCATGACTTCGGCTCGTCGCTCGTCCCGTTTTCCTCGTTTTGAGCTGAGATATTAACATTAAACAAAATTATATTATTTCATATAAAATAAAGTAAAAACACATTAAACACCATAAGAAAYGAAAAACATAAAAAAGGAAGAAAAACGATAAAAATATAAACTTAAAACACATAAAAGCACACAACATACGATGCAAAAACACACGAAATCACATACAAATATTTACAAATCAGGTGCGTCGACTGGGTGGGTCGACATCGATGCTTCAGCAAGTTGCGTCGACGGTGCGTCGACACTGGTGCATCGACGTCGACGCTTCAGCAAATTGCATCGACGATGCGTCGATATCGGTACGTCGACATCGACGCTTCAGCAAGTAGCGTCGACGGTGCGTCGACGCTGCATTGACTGACGCGGATCATGGCTCGCGTCGACGGTGCGTTGACGGTCGCGTCAGTCACCGTCTCTCGATCTTTTGCTACTCGTTTTGCCGGAAAGCTCGTTCTCCATTCCTTGAACATCAATTTCATCTAATTATGCGCCGAACTCGTCCGGTTACTTAGCTGTAAAGTGAAAAACCACAAATAATCACTTATATGCATCAATCTAGGTCAAAACGCGGTAAAATAAGCTGAGAGTACAAATATACGAAATAGAGCTTAAACTACACAACTTATACCAAAATCAATAAGAAAAACATGCTATAAACCTACTAAAAATAAGGACAAATGTGTGTTAATCAACTACCCCACGCTTAATTGGTTTGTTCGTCCTCGAACGAATGATAGATTCAAAG
>BMAC01000193.1:1200235-1242927 GCA_014905375.1 Phtheirospermum japonicum
TAAAAACAAATAAATACTAACTAAATAAGGACAAATATGTGTTAATCAACTACCCCACGCTTAATTGGTTTGTTCGTCCTCGAACGAATGATAGATTCAAAGTATAACAAGAAATGAAAATCAGTCCAAGCAATGAGTCGTGCTATGCTACTTAAATAATTTTGAAAATATAGGTACATGCAATGCAACTTCAAACACTCCACCCGTATTACATTGCCGCTTCAAAATCGAATTCATGCACCCTCTCAAAAAGGGAAATATTAAGGGGTGTACGCTCAAAAGCACTTGAGCATTGCGGCATAGGATGTGTATACGCTCAAATCATACAAATACAAGCACAATAAAAAGCACCGAAAATCAATCTCTTTTCAATCGCAAATTAAGTGTGTTATCGAACAAAGAATCGGAAAAGGTCTTTTCGGGTTGTAATGTAAGGCTTTTTGGACGGGTATGGAATATATAAGTCGTGTGGCTAACTCACGATCTAACGTGATCAATAACTCACCAAACCTATTCTAATCAAGAAGCAATACGCTTCACCTCGTTCAAAAATAAAAACCTCACTAAACACTCATAACGTAGCCTTATACTTAGGCTATTCTCAACTCGATACTCTAAAACCGACTTGAAGCTCAAACCACTTAAACACAATTGAAGCTCATATGATTCTTATTACAACTCAACTCTTTGCCTTTAAACATTAGGCTTCATAATAACATAAACAATAAAACACAAGCCTTATTAGCGCATAGGTAATGACTTATCATAGATTCACCATCCTTCGTCAGTCACTGTCTCTCGATCTTTTGCTACTCGTTTCGCCGGAAAGCTCGTTCTCCATTCCTTGAACATCAATTTCCTCTAATTATGCGCCGAACTCGTGCGGTTACTTAAGCTATAAAGTGAAAAACCACAAATAATCCTTATTTGCATCAATCTAGTAAGGTAAAATAGCTGAGAGTACAAATATACGAAATAGAGCTTAAACTACACAACTTATACCAAAATCAATAAGAAAAACAATCTATAAACCTACTAAAAATAAGGACAAATGTGTGTTAATCAACTACCCCACGCTTAATTGGTTTGTTCGTCCTCGAACGAATGATAGATTCAAAGTATAGCAAGAAATGAAAATCAGTCCAAGCAATGAGTCGTGCTATGCTACTTAAATAATTTTGAAAATATAGGTACATGCAATGCAACTTCAAACACTCCACCCGTATTACATTGCCGCTTCAAAATCGAATTCATGCACCCTCACAAAAAGGAAATATTAAGGGGTGTACGCTCAAAAGCACTTGAGCATTGCGGCATAGGATGTGTATACGCTCAAATCATACAAATACAAGCACAAAAAACAAGCACCGAAAATCAATCTCTTTTCAATCGCAAATTAAGTGTGTTATCGAACAAAGAATCGGAAAAGGTCTTTTCGGGTTGTAATGTAAGGCTTTTTGGACGGGTATGGAATATATAAGTCGTGTGGCTAACTCACGATCTAACGTGATCAATAACTCACCAAACCTATTCTAATCAAGAAGCAATACGCTTCACCTCGTTCAAAAATAAAAACCTCACTAAACACTCATAACGTAGCCTTATACTTAGGCTACTTCTCAACTCGATACTCTAAAACCGACTTGAAGCTCAAACCACTTAAACACAATTGAAGCTCATGATATGATTCTTATTACAACTCAACTCTTTGCCTTTAAACATTAGGCTTCATAATAACATAAACAATAAAACACAAGCCTTATTAGTGCATAGGTAATGACTTAACATGATTCAACAAGATTCACCATCCTTCTTTTTTCTCTCTCTCTCTTTTCATTCCCCCCTTATTATAATTTTTTGGGTATTATTTTTCTCTTTCTTTTTGCTAAGGATGGTGATCCTTTATTACAAACTTTTCATAAATTCCTTATAAAAGAAACTCCAAAACACTAATAACCATTAAAAATTACTAACTCCTACCCCACGCTTTTAATGGGTTGTAGGGGTCGACTCAAAAATCACTCATGGCTAAAGGAAATGCATTATTTGGCTATGATTGGCTCATTCGGAATTTATAGTGGCTAAAAATATATGGGTATGGCCGAAAATAGGGTTTTTTCTGTGCCTTAACCTCATTTTCCAAGTCAACTACACACAGCGGTTCCAAAGAGATCTCAAATCAAAACTCATTCAAGTACATGCAAAGATGATAAACACTCAGGCTACTCACTGGCTTTTTGCATGAAAAAGTTTTGAATTGACGCTGCTTTTAAAGTTTTGCGAAATCAATTGCGTCCAAGTACCATTTTACAATATATAAATAATAATTTTTGAAAAAATTATGCACTTAAGCACGCTCAAAGACAAAAACACCAATTCATATATAGCTAACTTCGACAGGCATGCCATACAAACACAATTTAGCGCAGAAATAGCAAACAATCACGTAAAAATTTAAAAATTGCAAACAAATTTTAAATCATACTCAACCATCCATTACTCAACCATACCCCCCTCTTAAAAACTCGGCAATCCCCTGATTGCCATAAATATAAATAAAAACAAATCAAAAGAGGAAATGAGTGGAAAAACGTCCTTGAAAATCGGTGGTCGAATTTCTCCAATTGAGGTCGTGCAATTGGACGTTGTCTAGAGTCGCGTGATTGGATTTGTCCTTGAACAAACCTATTAAAAATTTAACAAACAAACAATACAAACTACGAWTGCGATCAATTGCCACGCGCAAGTGCTCGGTGGCACTTTTTTTTTTTTTTTGGGATTTGAAATGGCCGGATTGCGGCTCAACGTCGTAAGTGGCTGGATTGCAGCTCATCATTATCCCTGATTGTTGCGGCTAGCGGTAGGTTCAATGGTTGATCAGCATTATTAACGCCTCGAGTGGAACTAGCGGTAAGGCCTTGCGGTAGCGAGCTACTGCTATAACCGTTAGTTATCCAGAATAAGCGATTCTAGCGTATTTTCTGCACATCAATACACACATAAACGTACCACGGCAATTGACACAATATAAAAACAGAAATAAAATAAAGAAAATAAGGAAAAGAAAATGAAAACTAACTATCGCTTGGGTTGCCTCCCAAGAAACGCAACATTTAACGTCCTATGCTCGACGTGATTCCATGCAATCAATTTTTAGCCCGTGGGGGCCCCACTGATTCTTCTTTATCACGATCGCGATTCAGCCCATGTTCATTGTAGATGGGTTTGATTCTATGCTTGTGGAATTCCTCCCCACTCAAATGCTCCTCGTCGTCCTCGCCGTCAAACTCGTCTAGAGTTACGTGATTGGATTTGTCCTTGAACAAACCTATTAAATTGATCCGCCATTTGTAGTCGCATCGTAGTCGGCCTCATTGTTCCAAGGTCAAATTCTTTATATAGTGAGTATGGCATCAAATTGATCCCTGCACCAAGGTCGAGCATTCCACGTGCCGTTTGCCCCTTTCCTAAGGCAATAGTTATGAAAAAACTCCCCGGGTCTTTCTCCTTTTTGGGTAGCGGACCCTCGCATATGGCGCTCACCTCTTTGGTTAATTCTACTTGTTGTGTCGTCTCCATTCGCCGTTCTCTCGCGACTAACTCCTTGAAAAATTTAACATATGCGGGCATCGTCTTTATCACATCTAGTAAGGGGAGATTAATGTTCACGTTTTTCAGTAAATTGTACAACTCCATAAACTTCTTGTTTTCTTTTGCCGGACGAAGTCGACTTGGAAAGGGAACATGATCATAACTAGTCGAATTCTTTGGATGGCCAGTTGCCGAATTGTTCCTCATTTTTAACGCTCCCGGCACATATGGATTGGTCGATTTATGCATAAGATTGAAGGGAGGGGCCTTTCAAGGTGACTAAGTATTGAAGGGAGGGGCTTATGTGTTGGAGTCTGATCAAGGGAAGGCAGTTCCAAGAAGATGGAACATCGGCCATCTGAAGAAGTATTACGTCTAGTTGGAGGAGTCATATGGTATGGTTTCATTTCGATTTTAGAGGAGAATTAATGGAACTTATGGAATTGGTCTATGGTTTATTTTATGTTATTATGCATGGTATGGCCTGATGCTTGCTTAGGTCGGAGATGGGTTTTATGATTTTATGGATGGTATGGCTCGACACTTGTTTAGGTCGGAGATAAATTTTATATTTTTATGAATTATATGGCACGGCGCTTGTTTAGGTTGGAGATGGATTTTATGGTTTGATGGATGGTATGGTCCGACACTTATTTAGGTTGAAGATAGATTTCATGATTTTATGGTGTATGGTATGGATCGATGCTCGTTTAAGTTGGAAATGGTTTTTTACGGTTCGAGTATTTGAGTATGATTATGGTTTTGTGAGATTTATGCAACTATATGGTTTTATCCCGATGCTCACTTAGGTCGGAGGGATTGTATAGTTTGTCGAGTAGAAGGTTTACCCAATGTTTTATAGTTTCATTATTGTATGGTTATGGTTATTACTTGAATTGCATCATTATATTGTTATGGTTTCTGATTGAATACTTGAGTTATGTGTCGGTTTATGCAATGTAATCTTGCGATCGACCTACTTATCGGTTAGAGCTTATTGTGCATATATGGTGAATGTCCGACCTTGTTAGGTCAATTAAACTCCCAAAATCCACATGGTCTGAATAATTAACTATGTCTTATGGTTGTAGTTCGGGTTTGTTTAAACTTCTGTAGGTCGAAAGAAGGGGTAAGGTTGTTGCTAAGTAGGAAAATGAAGAAAAAATCTAAAATACATCGCATAGGATGGGTTTGAAATTAATTAAGTGATAACTCATGGGTTATGATGTTTATTTATTTCAAATGAGTAGCATTGGGGACTGGGTGAAGAGATTTATCTTAGGGTACATCCACCTCGGAGCTCAGTCTAACTAAAGCAATTGCATTGGCTGCACACCTATCCACGAGGTCGCTTTGGGGTACTAATTTAGGTCGCACTTATAGAAGCCAAAGGGGGAGAATTCTCTTGAGCCTTGTCCAAGTTTAATTGGAAATTTAGGCCCGCTGCTTGAATTTGTTGGTTATCTCTCTCAATGGCAGTTTTAAAGTACAACTTATCACCCTTACTCACCTTTTGTAGGAAGTCGGTAGTATGAAAATGGGTCAAGGTTAGGCTAACTCGATATGCATCGAGAAATCTCTGACCTACCACACTCCCTATGAAGGTGCAACAACCTTCTTCGCCACGAGCATGACCTTCCTCAACCCCATGGGCATGACTTTCCTCGAACCCACGGGCATGAGCCTCAGTTTCTCTCTGCTGCAGCACGGTCTGGTGTTTCTCGGAGGTATTCTCTATTTTGTCCAAGTGACACTCCTTGAAGTTGTGGAGCTTGGTCTCTGTTAGGGTTATCTTTGACTGTATCGCTTCTAATTCTTCTACTTCAGCTCTTATTTGACATCGAGTATAGTCTAGTACGCCTTGAGTTAAGGAGAGCTGTTGTGTTATCTTGTTGATTTGTTGAGCTAGTTAGCTGACTACCTTCTTCCATTTTTTCAAAGACATTTCTTTGTCATTTAAGGCCTGCAGGTAGAGGCGAGTAGAGGTTCTAGTTGCATTAAAACATTAGATGGTAAGAAAGAGGTGTGATATTTAATAAAGATAAGGTACACTACAAAAAAATCCGGCAATGCTGACGGCCAAATCCGTCAGGATTCCGTCAGTATAGGGAATACTGACGGCCTCCTGAMGGATAATGGCCGTCAGCATTTTTGTGGTCAGGATTCCAGTATCCTGACAGCTTTAACGTACCCGTCAGAAATACTGACGGCCTGCTGACGGGCATCGGCCGTCAGCAATACTTCCCGTCAGTATTTTCCCCTTTTTTTTTTTAATTTTATAAATGCTGACGGCTGGCCCGTCAGTATTGCTGGCGGGTCAAGCCCGTCAGCATTTTTAAAATATTATAAAAAAAAAACTGGGCGGGCCTAGCCCAGCCCGCAGGAAGCCCAACCCACAACCCAACCTGTGTTAATTTAATTCCCCACATGTGGCATGAGTGGGATTCAAACCCCAGACCTCTTGCAAATAGAGGAGTGGTGTTACCGTCTCGCCAAGTCAATTACATGTGAAAGATTATATACTTTTAATATATATTAGATATATAAATTAAGTTATAAGTATAATTATAATTAATTATATTATATTTATAAATGTAGATTATATTTATGAATAATAATATATAAATGCATAATATTATTATAAAAATATTTATAAATATATATATATATATATATATTTATATATATATATTATTTATAATATTAAATATATATAATTATAATAATATATATTATAAATATATAATATATTATATTAATTATATTATAATAATATTATTTATATATATATATAATTTATATTATATATATATTATTATTTAAATAATTATAATATAATTATTAATATATTTTATTTATATGTAATTATAAATAAATTATTTTTATAAATATATAATATTATTTATAAATATATAATTATTATATTATATTATATTTATAAATGTATAATTTATATTATATTATATTTATAAATAATTAATATAATTATATATTTTATTTTATAAATAATAAATTAAATTATAAATATATAATATTATTTTATATGTATTATAATTATAATATTATAAATTATATTTTAAATAAATTGCTGACGGCTTTCCCGTCAGCTTTTTTTTTCATTTTTATTTAATAATTCTGACGAGCAAGGGTCGTCAGCATATATTTTTTTATTTTTTTTAATTAAAACTTATATCCTGACGGGCAAGGCCGTCAGGATAATTAAGCGGGATAGTTTCCCGCTCTTTCCCTGAGGGGATACTAACGGGTATATATGCTGACGGCCATGGCCGCCAGCAAACCCGCCAGCATTTTCTTCCGCCAGTATTTCCGCCAGCATTGCTGACGGCTTTTTGCCCGTCAGCATATCCGCCAGAATTGCCGGATTTTTTTGTGATGGTAATCAGGAGAATAAGGTAAATAATTTACCCTTGTGAAATATTGTGCTGCTAAGGCCACCTGGTTCTGAATATTCATGGTCGTCGGGTACTTTTGATCGGGCATAAATATTTGGCTCTGCAGAAATTCTTGGAACTGAGCAACATCCTCATAGTTCAAGAGGCCACTGGATGAAGGCGGTAGGGTCGAGCTCGATGGTTCTTGGGTGCGACGATGCTTAGGTTGAGGGGTAGATGTAGGTCGGGGATCAAGGATTTCAATATCCTAGTCGGAGGTATTTGAGGACGATTGAGATTGAGACCGACCACGTGTTAGCTTTCTTTTCTTACCCTAACTAGTGGTGACTTTTTGGTCATTTACTCGCCTATCGGTGTGGCGAGCTCTACCTCAACCTTTGGCACTATAGCTTGGGTTTCGGGTGCTTCTTCGGCCAATGGAGGGTTTGGTTGGGGGCCAGCTAGGGTATCCTCCGAGTTCGAGGATCTATTGAATATAAGTTCTTATGCAAAAACAAATGAGAAATTGATTAGATAAATATGAGCACATTGCAAACTATAAAATTGAAGACTTAAAAATATTGACATACCAAACTCTGACTCAGACAATGGAGAAAGCGGTCCTCACCTGAGACCCAGGAAGGTGTACCCTTTCAGACTTGGTAAGCTTCATCACATCATCGGGATGTTTATTCCACTTGGAGACCTGATTCTTGTACCTCTGGTGGATCGCAGATAAAGATCTTCTTATGATTATTGGGTCTTGGGGAGGGGATACTTCTTTCCATTGGGTAAGAAAAGGCTAAGATTAGCGGAGCGGAGGAATAAAAATTTGGCTCACCATTCAGGTATCTTGGAAGAAGGTTTGACAAGTAAATGGGCCTGGTTAAGGGAGGAGAGGTAGAATGACCATTTTGTTTTTTGAGTTGGTAGCAAAAATAGAAAAAATCTATATCAAGTTCTACTTTATAATACTGGAATAATATTAGGTATCCGATACTGGAATTGATAGATTTGGGGGTTGTTTCATTCGGAAAAGACTAATTCAAGGATAACACTGCTCTCCCCCCATAAATTGCTTAACCTGCCCAAGACAAACACGTTAGAAAGGACCACCCGAGGAGTTCCGGTAGAATCCTCTCTGAAGCTTAAGTCAGTAAATTCCTAAAAGAGATAGAAATGATTGATTGTGAAGGAATGTGTCACCTCTCTCTCCCTCTTGGTTGAGATATTTATACCCCAAATTGGTTAGGGGCCCTTCCGAGATCCCATAGATTTGCCCGCAAATCTTGGGCCGTTATTCGGACGACCCGAACAGATTAATTCTACTTTGGATGACCAAAACTGCTTTAACTTGGTCTGAATATTTCCCCAGACTCCTCACTTATTTGGGATGAGATTCTACCCTAGACTCGATCCCAGGTTAGGGTAAATTTCCCCAAGTGGCTTATACAACTTCTCGCGATGTTTTCCCAACTCGTTCTTATAAATTCATCTCTCTTATGACCCGAGGGGACCTATCTCCTGGGTAAGACCTAATGAAAGTGTCACCGCATCAACACCCAGCTCAGCTGTCCTTTCCTAACCCCTATTGGACTCAAGATCTCTTCGGGCAAAGTCACCCAAGCTCTTCTTATTCTAGCTTCCTCCACTCATTGCGGTTTATTGATATGCTCGGATTGCTCTTCCTGAGTTATCGTGAAGCTTGGGACCTCCTCAGGTCGACCAAGATTAGGTCGCAGAAACCATTCCCCCCCACCCTCCTAATGGTTGGGTGAGTTGGAACGCCTTGGTTTTACCCCAACCGACTGGTTTTCCATCATGTTCCTTCGTACACTGTGCACTGCCACGCATTAATTGCTCGGTATCCCGCCAAATCCTCTTTTTCTCAAAAACCTCTTTCATATTATACTTTTCCCCTTTTCCTGTGATTCACTACCATCATTTCCGCTTCTTTACTCTTTCCTCAATGGAGATATCTCTCTGTCTCTTATCTGGTCAAGATCTTTCTTCTCACTTCGATCCAGGTACTTTTATTTTCCCTCCAGTTTTTTGATTATGTCTTCTTCTTCCCTCCACCTATCGGAATCTACCTCCGGGTTAATTTCCCTGTCTTCTTTCGAGGAGCATAATTCCTCTTTCCAATGTGGCGACCCTGACACCATCATCTCCACCATTAGCAATAAGTCCTTGGAGGATCTACGGGCAAAGTTCTAGATCTCCGATGATTTCTCTCTACTAAATCCTGACGCTGATGAAAGGACATCCCAACTGCCATCTGGCCACCTAACCTTTTTCACCGACCAATTCCATGGAGGATTAGACCTTCCTTCTCATACTTTCATCTTAGTCGTGTCTCAGATTTACCAGATTCCAGTATACCAATTCGTGCCCAATTCTTCCAGGTTAATCGTAGGGTTTTAGCTGGCGGATCGATATTCTTGGATTACTCCCTCATCCCAATTGTTCTACTCTTTATATAAAGCAAAAAGTTCAGCTTCTGGATTCTTCTATTTGTCCGCCCATGCTGGCGTCAAGTTCCTTACCGGTTACCCTTCCTTCAATAAGGCATGGAGGAAGAGATATTTCTTTGTCCACTGCTCGTGTGATTGGGGTTTTTCCCCAGTGTCCATTCGGACTCTTCCGGCTCAGGACCATTTGACCAGAGGAGAGAGATCTCCTACATTGAGAAATATCATCCACTCCCTGAACAACAACAATTTCCATCTATCTCGACTGCTTAACCCCACTATCTTGAACATCTTCAACTTTATTGAGGAGACCGGCCCTCTCCCTGCTGAAATTGGTATACTGAATGATCTATCCAGCTCTCTACTTCCCACCTCTGTCATCACTACATAATGGGGACTTATTATTACTATTATCTTACCTCATTATTATTATTATTTCTTCTTTTTCCTCGTCAACTTTTTTTCTTTTTTTCTTTGTTACTCACCCATTTTCTCTTGCAGTCACCATGATGAAAGAATTGCTAGCGGCGCAACGCAAGAAGAAATCCGTGCCTCTTAGTGATAAGGGTTTTCCGGATAAGCAAGCTAGACCTGTAACCGATCTCATGTCTCCCTCAGACTTGGGGGATGAGCAGGCACTCATCTCTCAAAAGCGTTGCTGATCTGGCAAGGGGGGAGCGGCTTCGGGGTCCAAGGTGGTTAACCCCAACCTAAACTTGTTCAACAGCACATCTATCCTGGACTGCCCTGAGGGGTTGTAGTTCAGTTTGTTCAAGGACAATGCCCATCCTCTGACCGCTGTAACCTGGAGAAGTGGTCGAACTCCGAGCTGATCAAACCCTTGTGCCAGGATAAAGCAAGGGTACTCGGCCTCCCTTTTCTTCATCCTCTTTCCTCTTTCATTTATATATCCCTTCTTCTTCCTTATCTCTTCTCTCTCTTTCTTTTTCTAACATCTGACTGCTCTTTTTAAATGCCAGACTGATGTTAAGACAGCCATCCTAGTTGCTCGGGCTCAGGGCACCCTCATTAATGCAGACCTGGCCCGAGAACATGTGGCTCTGAAAGAAAAGGAGAAAGGGTTGGTGAACCTTTGCAAAGATAAGGATGCCACAATGAAAGAGTTTCGGGATGAGCTAAAGAGGGTTAAGGAAGAGGCAGCAAAAGCGTGAGATGATGCACTTATTAAGGCTGAAGAGGCTAAGAAATGGGTTGAGGAGGCCCAAAATGAGGGGCAGACCAACTTCCTCAACTCAGAGGAGGGATTACGACTCATTCAGACAACGAGAGATGTAATCATGCGAGCCTTCTCCCATTCTCGAGAACTTTGTATGCTTCTCATCCAGGAGGCCGAGGCCTTTTACAAATTTAGCCTGGATGCTTACGAAAAGTGGTCTAAGAAGAATCCCTTGGGTGCCCTCTTTGATCATGACGCGCCACTCGAAGATCCTCCAAATCCCACCAGCCTCACCTTTGACTCAGAGGATGATCGCCTTCACCAGATTGGAGCCACGGAGTTTGCTGAGCACCTTCTTGAGGTCTTTCGTGCTCCTGATCCGAGCTTCCCTCCTCACCTAGAGTAGACCTTAACCCTTGCTCTACCAGAGTCCGTCTCCTCCCCGACCTTCGCTAGTCTGGGTGAGCTGCAGAGTGGGCCTCAGCTCGACTATATTTTTTGGGAGAAAAACCTTGGGGAGGTCTCTGGGACGGTCGGGCAAAGAGAGGCTGAGCTGAAAATTCAGGACTATGGGATGTAGGTTATCATTTATGCTTTTGATGTACTGAACAATATTTGTGTTCATTTATTTTGTCTTTTTCTATTTTAGGGTTTCCTTCTAATAAGGGAAACCCTTGTACTGTGTACTGCACCTTCTTTTATCTATAAATAGATTTTCCTGCTGTTTATATTATCATTATGTCTTCCGACTCCTTAGTGAAAGAAATAGGCATCCTCAAGGAGAAAAATCTTTCTTTCTTTAATGAAAATCTTCTTCTTTCTAAGGAAAGCATTGTCAGGCCCATGAGGAGGCACGTCTGGCACAAGAGAATGCACGTTTGGCTCGTGAAGCTAACGAGCAAAATCACGAGATGTTGGTAGCCCTGACGAATAACTTTGCCCAGTTTCTCATGGATTTCATGGGGCGATGGCCACCTGCTCCGCCTCCAGACTCGATGGACGTGGTTCCATTTCAAGCTCCATTTCCGAATCCGTTCCGATGTCCATTCGATGATGTGCCACCGGGCACTTAAGCGAGGCTGGCGATGAGCTTTTGGAGTTTTATATTTTATTGCTTTTCATTTTTCTTTTCTTTAAAAACTTTTGAAAACCCAAAAATATTGGTTAATTTGTAATTTGTTTTCTTCGTTAGTTTGTTTTTCATAGTGTTTAATCAAGACAATTAAATCAAAAATCAAGAGAATCGAGATGACGACCACTTGCACAAATTCGACGTAAAGTGACGCAACTATTAACAGTCTTCAGGGATGTTCTCTTACTCCTTTCTTCTTTTTACTTTTATATGTGTTTGTGGCAATCCGGAGATTGCCGAATTTTTAGAGAGGGGGTGGGTAGTCGAGTGTGTTTTGTAATTTATTCATGTGCATATTTGAATTAATCAGCATGTAATAATTAGTAATTGATCGTGATTAAATTGCTATTCTGTCAAAGTTAACTATGTGTGATTTGAGGTTCTTGTCTTTGAGCGTGTATAAGTGCATAAATATTTCAAAAACTTTATTTATATATTGTAAAATGGTACTTGGACGCAAATGATTTCGCGAAACCTTAAAAGCAGCGTCAATTCAGAATCTTTACATGCAAAAGCCTGTGAGTAGCCTAAGCGTTTATCATCTTTGCACGTACTTGAGTGAGTTCTGTATTGAGATCTCTTTGAAATCACTGTGTGTAGTTAGCTTTGAACATGATGATTAGGGATAGATATTACCCTTATTCCGGCCATATCCATACATATTAGCTACTATAAATTCCGAATGAGCCCCTCATAGCCAAATATCCATTTCCTATAGCCATGAGTGTTTATAAGTTAACTCCTACGTATTTAATAGTTTGGGGTAAGAGTTAGTTGTTTTTGTTGGTTATTTGTGTTTTGGAGTTGCGATCAGGGATTCGTGAAAAGTTTGTAATAAGTGTTACGAATCACCATCCTTCATAAAAAATAAAAAAAAAAAGGAAAAGAGAAAAAAAAAATAGAGATTAAATAAAATAAAAAAAATAAAAAATGAAGAATAAAAAGGATGGTGAATATTGTTGAGTTGTTGCCTATGCTTATAAAGGCTTGTGTTTTGTTGTTTATTTTCATATAACGTCTAATGTTTAAGAGGCAAGAGCTGTGTTTGAAAGAAAAAGTGTAACATAAGCTTCTAAATTGTTTAAGTGGTTTGTTCAGAAGTCGGTTTTGGGTTTCGAGTTGAGAAATAGCTTAAGAATAAAGGCTAAGTTGTGAGAGTTTAGTGAGGTTTCGTTTGAATGATTTGAAGCATACTGCTTCGTGATTAGAATAGTTTGGTGAGTTATTGATCATGTCAGATCGTGAGTTAGCCACATGACTTATATATTCCATACCCATCCAAAGAGCCTACATTACAACCTACAAATACCTTTTCCGATTCTTTGTTAGTTACACACACTTAAACGCGATGGAGAAGTTTTTGATTTTTAGTTCTTATTTATTGTATATGTGTTTTGATGATTTGAGCGTAAACACGTCACTATAAAAAAATCTTGAGTGCTTTTGAGTGTACACTTAATATTACCCTTTAATAGGATGCATGATTTTATCTTTGGAGCAACAATGTAATAAGGGTCTAGTGTTTGAGTTTGCGTTACACTTATCTACATTTTCAAAATTATGTATGTAGCACGACATGACTCTCTGCTTGGGCTTATTTTCATTTTTGTTACTCTTTGAAATTATCATTTGTTCGAGGACGAACAAACCGATAAAGCATGGGGTAGTTGATTAAAATGAAATTGTACTTATTTTTATTAGTAGTTTAGTTAGTTTTTATTATTATTTTTGGTATAAGTTGGGTAAATTAAGCATAATTTTGTATTTTCGTATCTCCAGCTTATTTTACCATATTTTGATCAAATTGATGCAAATGGGTGATTATTCTCTTTTTTCCCCATATATCTAAGTAGACAAGAGAGCTCGAGTTGAAGAATTTGAACGAGGAGACAAAAACAAGCTAATCGATAAAGGAGTAGCAACTTTTACAAGTGAGCGGTTGTAGTTAACGGTTAGGCTAACCGCTAAAGCTAACCGTTAATTCCTAATGGCCGTTGGACCGTTATCTGTACTGATATTGCAACCGATAAGAAAAAAAACATAGACGTTAGCGGCGGAAGTTAAATGTTACTCTAAACCGCTGTTCGGACCGCCATGTGACAACAGAGATGATTGCAGTGAAACTAATGGCGACTCTTAACCGCTAAGTATAAACAGAGACGTTAACGGTGGTAATAACGGTCACCCTAACCGCTAACCCTAACCATTAACGGGCCCAGACTGGGATTTTTATGGTAACTTGGTCTCCAAATCTTGGGAAAACTATAAATACCCCTTCATATTTCGACTTGGACACAACTTTTACACCTTCCTAGGGTTACTAGACATAGAGAGAGCTCGTTTCCATTTCCCGTTACGTAGATACAAGATCAAGATTGAAGATCCAAGAATCATAAGTTCCAAGCTCCATTCTTTAGTTCGTGATTCATTCTTCGGACAAGATCTACCCCTTTCCTCCAGAATAGCTGGAGAATTTACTGCTTTTCATGTTTCCAATAAGTACTCTAAACTTTTTAATCGCTTTATAGTTAGTTTTTTGTTAATTTATGCTTTTAGATAATTTTTCTTATTTTTGGATCTTGAGTTATTTCATACTTGATACGTTGGATTTCTTGGATAATTAAGTCGTAATCTTTTGTCTTAATTTAGTTTATTTAATTCATGCTTGGTGGTTGGAAATTTAATTTCATATATGCTATTTGATTTCATTCATGCTTGTTAATTTCGTTTATGCTATTTAATTTCTTTTAAAATTCCAAAAATCTTAGTTCATAGCCTTAGTTAATTAATTATTTTAAATTCAAGTAAGTTATTTGGTTTAAGATTATTGTTATTGCATTTCAATTTCTTAGTATATAAATTAAAAACAGCACACACCCCCAATTATACTTATTCGTGTGAAACTGTGTGACAAAACAAATATTGAGAATTTCGGTTGGTTGTTCCCTGAGAATCGACTTGGTTTAGCTTACCAACCTACACGCGAATTCGTACTCTTGCGAGCAAACTTTTAAACGTTTGACAAATATTTATAAAAGTAGGTACACAAAAGTTTGAATCAAAATTTTGGCGTCGTTGCCAGGGAACAACGTAAAGGTTTTTAAGATGTTTGTTCATTTTACTTTCCATTATTCTGTCTATTTATATAATTGAGATTAGGACACGTTTTACCTTTCGATACGTTTGATTTGTTGTTGAGTGCATGCAAGGTAGACGATCTCTTCAACTTGAGCTTGCACCATTCATTGACAATATTCATCATTCCAATCAAGCAAGACTCCCACCTATTTCCGTTCCTGCTAGTGATTCTTCCATCCCTACTGATATTGTTTGTGACGAAATTCCTGAGTCAATGTCAAGAGGAGGGAATTCTATTCATAATGAGATCATAAATGATGAGCCACCCAGACGCTCTACACTCTGCAATAGGGGAGAATACGGCAGCGAGCCAATTCGTTATGGAGGCCCGGTACAACCCAGATCTTATTGTGAAGACCTCTAGCAGAATATGGAGAACTGAAATGAGGATAGAGATGGTCGGCGTAATGAGCGTGCTGACAATTATGAAGGACCCGCCTCCAGAAATGGACGCGTGGATCAGTGGCTGAATAAACAGAATGACCGTTACAATTATGATGAGAGGCACGATCATGATGATTATTATGCGAGACCTCATCGCCCACAGCAGTGCGCACCGGGGCCTCAACAACGTGATTTTGCAATCCCTCAGGTTGGCCATTACAGTTCTGATATCATGCTGGGATGAAACGTCAGAGACTTTGAGTTGAAATCTCACCTAGTTAACAATATTCCGACGTTTCATGGTCTTGATCATGAGGACCCGTTGGCATTTCTTAATGAATTTTATGCCGAATTTAGTAGAATTCCAGCTTTGGGACTTCATCATGAAGACTTACAAATGGTATGCTTCCCGAGTTGCCTGAAAGATAAAGCTAAGTCTTGGATTCTTTCTCTAGAGCCGAGATCACTGACAGACTAGGATATGGTTAGTGATAAGTTCGTGAACCAGTACTATTCAACTCAGACGACAGGCTAACTCAGGAGATAAATTGCTAATTTGATCAACAAGATGGGGAGTTACTCCACGAAATATGGGAGTGCTACAAGACACTTTTGCAAGCTTGCCCACATCACAACAATTCCTCATGTATAGTTAATCAATTATTCTATGAAGGTTTATCGCAGTCATACAAAAACCAAGTTGAGATTGCTTTCGGAGGAGATTTTGGGAACTTTACCGCTACAGAAGCTAAGCAGTTATTCGAAAAGATGAGCGAGAAATTCAGGCAAACAAACTCTCGCCCCAGAAAGATGAAAGTCAATGAAGTTTCTGTAATGCCAACAGAAGAAGACAAGAGAATTGAGGGTTTTACCAAGGAAAATGCGGCCCTGAAGTCCAAGCTACCAAAAAAGGCTTCTTTGACGGAAAAAATTGATGTGCGTGCTCGATGCGAAGAGTTGGGGCATATGGCATGTGCAAAATAACGTTCAACGACGAGCTCAAGGAGGAGGTGAACATTGTTCAGAACTATCAGCACCAACCACCAAGTTCTGGGCAGAAATACACGAAACCATTTAATCAAAATCAAATGTGGCGTGATCATCTGAATTTCAAGTGGGGTCCTGAGAGCCCGAGTTATGTGCCGGTGCCACCACAGACTGACCCGCAGTACCTACCACCACCCCCACCAAACAAGTATCTGAAAATGGGACCGACACATACTCCAGTGCAACCTGACAACCAATTATTGATGTGGAAGCAGAATCAAGTGGCTGAGACTATTCAAAATCGAGACGGACTTGCACAATTAACTGTGCAGGTGAATAATCATGGAGAAGTGTTAGTTGACCTCTCCAAGAGTGTGAATAATTTGGAAACAATGATGGGTAAATGTCATCTTCTATGGCAAAATCAGAGAACGAGAAGGGCGAATTCCCGAGTCAAACCGAGCAGGCCTCAGTAGTTCATGTTTTGTGAAGTGGAAAGAAAATAGATAATTGCGTCGAGCAAGCTGAGGAAGAAGAATAAGAGGTGGCCGAAATTCCGACCACGGTTCAGCCTAAAGCGGGTGCACCTAAACCAGTAGACCAAATGCACAAGTCACCGAATCCATATGTTCCGGGATCATTAAAGGGGAGATTTTCGAACCAAGTCCCCACTCCAAGGAAAATTGACGATCCTATCAAGACTTTGACTCAGCAGCTGTTTTGCATGTAATTGTGGTATTTTTCTCGTGTTTTTAATTAGGGTTTTATATTTATTTTAGTAGTTTTTGAATCAATTAGTTAGGTTTTCTAGGTTATTTTTCTTGTTTTAGTGTTTTTTTGTGTTTCTTTTTGATTTTATATTTAATTGGGTTAAATGGTTTCAATTAAATTGAGATTTGGTGAAATTCTAGGGTTTTTATGTTCAATATCCCTATTTTCATAGGTAAAAGCATTGAAGGCCAAAATGCTAGCCAAGGAACGCCATAATCCAAGCCAAACTTGATGCCAAGAAGGATCTCCAAATGGGCAAACATTCTGGAATGGTAGCCATCCCTAGCCATGCCCTGCCCTCTCCAACGCCCAAGCATGATGGCCTCGCCCATGGCTTCCCATCTCCAGCGCCCAAGGCCATCTCCAACGCCTAGACATGCCTTGCCAAACGCCTAGAATTGCCAAACGCCTAGCCATGCCAAGCTTCCAAGCCTTTCCAAGGTCCTTTCCGAGCTCCCAAGCCTTGACAAGGTCCTTGCCAATCTCCCTTGTGCCCATAATCACGCGAAGTTCCACGCCCAACCTCAAGCCAAGGTATAATTCCAGGTCAACATTGGTCAAACCTTAAAGTCTAAATTGGTCCATTTAACCCCAATTAAAACCTATTATAAATAGAACCCAACTCTCATTTTTGGAAATTATCACTCATTCTCCCAACTCTTGCATGAGTTTGGATTTATTTTCTCTCTCTAGTTCTTAGATTTTAATTTTCAAGCTTGCCTTGGGTTTTTAAGCCTAAGAAGAATTCAAGTACTCCCTTGGATTTTATTTTGATTGTAATTTCATTCAAGTTTTTAGATTCACTCTTTAATTCAAGTAAGCTTTCTTTCAATTTCATGCTTTATTCTTATGAATCGTCCATGGAATCTAGATAAGTGACACGTCTAGATCACAGATCGAGTCTTGGATCTTTTTTATTTTGAGTATTTCATATGCTTTATTTAGGATTTTATTTTCATGCATTGTTTCATGCTAAATCTTAGATCTACTTCTTGTTACTTGTTATTTTACGTAAAGTTACAAACTTTGACGTCAACTTTTCTTCCTCTTTCCATTGATGCCTTCAATTTGTGCTAATTTTCACTATTTAGGATTTTGTGATCATGCATGCATAGTTGTACTTTGAGCTTTCATGCTTGTACTTGATGAAACTTGCTTGATCTTGCTTATTTTCATTTTTGCTCTGCATTTTCATTTCGAAGCATACGACGAGGCATCCGACCAACTTGCAATTTCATTTCCTAGTTTAGTTTACTTAGTTGATTTCATAGTTTCATTCATTGCTTATTTTCCAAAGCTATAAACACATTGGTCCTTGCAAACGAATCGATCTCCAATAATATCAAGCCAAATAAACCTTTATTTTTAAAACCACTAAAAAATAACTCTTTCAGCAGCCGAAGCAGTTGACACCCACAAATCGCGATACGGTTCCTTTTCCAAATCGCTTATGTCCAGCTAAAGAAAATAAGAGATTCATGGAGCTCTACAATTTGCTGAAGAATGTCAATATTAACCTTCCTCTTTTGGATGTGATCAAGACAATGCCAGCATACGTAAAAAATTTCAAAGAGCTAGCTTCAAGAGAGAGACGTTTGGCGACGAACCAGCGCGTGGAGTTGACGAGATTTTGAATTGAACTTTTTACACCTACTTTTTATTTAAAAATAAAAAGCTCGTCTGTAAGAGAACGGAGTTGCTATTGGCGGTAAGTTGGACTCGAGTTGAATCACGAGGAAGACTAATCGAAAACTATTACGGAGTTTGATTTTACGAACATAGAAGTGAAATAAAAACTAAACTAACACGCGATCAAATAAGGTTTGGGGGTTTCTAACATCTACAATCAATAAAATTTAAAGTCTTTAAAACGATTAAGAAAAGCAAGGTTCTAGTGCGCCGGAATCATCTCCACGATCAGGGTTGTCAATCCCTATGGTTCAAAATGACCCTAGGTACTAGAACGATAAAATTAGCCTACAAGCATCATCATGATCAAAACATAATTTCAACGCGAAGCATGAACGTAAACATAAATTAAGAATGAGAAGAACGGTAGAAGGATTACATTAAATTATGCTATCAAAGTTCAACATTAACATTCAAAGGAAAACTAAAGATACACTATAAAAACTATTAAACAAAGCGCAGGAAAACCTATGATCTAGAAAAGCATCAGTAATCCAACGATCTTGAACGTCGGACGGCAAAGAAATGATGAAACTACAAATTATTAAATGCTAATTTTTAATCGAATTGAAAGGGGCATGAACCGAGGGTTCTATGCATTGTTCTGAACCTTCCCCCTCATTCCAGCATGTTTGAAATGAAGAAACCACCGGCCATTTATAGATTTTCCCGAGATAACTGCTCAAACTGGTGGAACGTCGAACGACACGGGCTGAGCATCGGCGTCGATGCGTGCCAGGGTTGTCGCGTCGACTCGGTGGTGCATCGATCGACGCGAGCACGGATCGACGCGACTGCAAGTTGAGTCTACATGTGCGTCGACTGACGGAGCTAGGATCGATGGTACTGCAGCATTGTGTCGACCTAGCGTCGACCGATGCGGGCATCTCCTAGCATCGATGCGGCGCTGGCTGCGGGCATCTACAGGGCTTCGGCACGTCCCGTTTCTTCGTCTCAAACTAAAATACTAAAACTAAGCAAAATTAGATTATTTCATATAAAATAAAGTAAAAACACATTAAACACCAAACGAAATGAAAAACATCAAAAGGAAGAAAAGCGATAAAAAGATAAACATAAACACCCTAAAAGCACACAATATATGGTGCAAAAACACATGAAAATCACATACAAATATGTACAAGAGTGGAAAGTGCCATATTTAAGAAATGGTTACCTCTAAAAGAAAGAGATCTCGGAAGCTTTTGTATCACTATTTCACTCTGGAATGGGCAAACTGCACGAGGAATGCTTGATCTCGGCACTGGAATAAATTTGATTCCATATGCTCTTTATAAATAATTTGATCTTGGATCGATGAATCCAACCACTATGTGCCTCCAATTGGCGGATCAATTGATCAGGCAACCCTTGGGTATTGTTGAAGATGTGTTGGTGCAAGTTTGTGAACTTGTGATTCCAGTCAATTTTGTTGTGGGTGAAGTACCAATTGAAGGCAAGGAACACACTATTTTGTTGGGCCTTCCGTATTTATCTACCTCCCATACGTTGATCGATGTGCATAAGGGGAGAGTGACCTTGTCCGTTTTGGGCGAATCAGTGACGTCCTCACTTAAAGATATTAATAATACTCCTTCTTTGTTCCAGAGAGATGATTGTTCTTTTGTTGACCCGATTGCGTCTTATGTCCATGAGCTTAAGGGAATCACTATTTTAGACGAGTTACACGTCAAGGACAATGCAGAATTTTTGAGCGGGGAGGAAGTGGCCGAAGTTCTGGGAATCGATTTGGGTGAAATTGTAGATGAATTTGAAGATTTTAATGGAGAATTGTGCAAGATGACTAACGCACCCGAGCTTGAGCCAAAAGTGGAGTTGAAACTACTACCAAGCCATTTAAAGTACCTTTTAATCGAGCCCAACGATATGAAACCCGTTATCATATATTCAGCATTGACGGGACATGAGGAAAGGGAGCTGATGTTGGTGTTGAGTAAGTACAAAGAATCCATAGGATGGAGCATCACCAATATCAATGGGATAAGTCTCGTTACTTGTATGCACCGAATCGAGCTCAAACCTGATGCGAAGCCAATGAGAGACGGACAACGAAGACTGGCACCAACACTTTATGAAGTGGTCAAGAAGGAAATTTTGAAGCTAAAAGATGAAGGGGTTATTTTTGCTATCTCTGACAGTAAATGGGTGAGTCCGATCCATGTGATTCAAAAGAAAGGAGGCATCACCATAACCGAAAACGGAAAAGACGAGATAGTCCCGACGTGACTAACAACTAGATGGCATATGTGTATCGATTATAGAAAGTTGAATGCAGCCACTTGAAAAGACCACTTTCCTTTGTCGTTCATTTACCAACTTCTCGACAAGATTGTTGGGCACAAATTCTATTGCTTTTTGGATGGCCTTTCTGGCTATTATCAAGTCACTATAGCCCCAGAGGATCAAAGCAAGATGACTTTTACGTGCCCCTTTGGCACGTTCGCCTTCCGGAGGATGCCATTCGGCTTGTGCAATGCCCCAGCGACTTTCCAAAGGTGCATGTTATCCATCTTTACCGATTTTATCGATGACTTTCTCGAGGTATTTATGGATATTTTTAAATTTTTGGTTCGTCTTTTGAAAATTGTTTATTTAATTTGTCTAAGGTGTTAGAACGCTGCATTGAAAAGAGTCTAACGTTGAGTTGGGAGAAATCCCATTTTATGCTAAAGAATGGTACTGTTTTAGGTCATGTTGTTTCTAGAAAGGGGTTGGAAGTTGATAAAGCTAAAATTGATGTTATTGAAACTCTTCCTCCCCCTCGTGATGTTAAAGGTGTAGGCGTTTCATAAAAAAAATTCTAGAATTTGTCGTCCGCTGTGTAAACTGTTGACTCAAGATACTCCTTTTGTGTTTGGTGAAGCTTGCATGAATGCATGTAGTGAACTTAAAGAAAATCTTACATCAGCGCCTGTTGTAGTTGCTCCGGATTGGACCCTACCTTTTAAAATCATGTGTGATGCATCTAACGAGGCTGTGGGGTCCGTTTTAGGGCAACGAGTGGATAAATTACTTAGGGTTATATATTATGCTAGCTATATGTTGAACGATGCCCAACGTAATTATACCACCACTGAAAAAGAACTTCTAGCTGTTGTATTTTAGCTAGATAAATATAGACCTTATATTGTAGGAGCGAAGGTAATTGTTACACTGATCATGCTGCATTGCATCATTTTTTTTTGCAAAACCTCAAAGCAAACCACGCCTCATTCAGTGGATTTTATTATCGCAAGAATTTGATGTAAAAATTAAAGATAGGCGTGGATGTGAAAACGTTGTGGCTGATCACTTGTCTAGAATGGTAACTGAGAATGATGTGAATGGGGATATTATGATTGATGATTTATTCCCTTATGAGAATGTGTATGCTCTTGAACAGTTAATTACTCCTTGGTATACTGATAATGTGAACTATCTTTCTTGTAATATTGTGCCTAACCATCTATCCTACCAAGAACGGAAGAGATTTTTACATAAGTGCATGAGTTACTTTGGGACGACCCATATATTTTCAAACACTGCAAGGATGGATTGAGCAGAAGATGTGTCCCTAATGATGAAATGGGAAGTATCCTGTATTTTTGCCATGACCTTGGAGGGCACTTCGGATCTCAAAAGACGGCATGTAAAGTCCTTCAAACCGTATTCTATTGGCCAACATTATTTGGTGACGCGTACGTGTACTGTAAGACGTGTGATAGCTGCCAGCGAACCAGAAATATAGGTAAGAGGGATGAGATGCCACAAGTGCCTAATCAAGTGGTGGAGATTTTTGATGTTTGGGGCATAGATTTCATGGGACCGCTCCCAAAAAGTGGAGATCTCGAGTATATCCTAGTTAGAGTCTATTACGTATCTAAGTGGATGGAGGCGATTCCCACACATAAGGCAAATGCTGAAATTGTGCTTAAATTCTTACAAGAGAACATTTTCAGTAGGTTTGGAGTGCCGAAGACAATTATAAGTGATAGAGGAAGTCATTTCTGCAACCGAGCTTTTGAAAGGTTGATGACTAAATATGGAGTTCGGCACAAGATAGCTACTCCATACCACCCTCAAACTTCTGGACAAGTTGAAACAAGCAATCGCCAATTGAAGGATATCCTCGAGAAGATAGTTGGGCCGAATAGGAAGGATTAGGTAGCGAAGCTTATTGACGCACTGTGGGCCTATAGAACAACATATAAAATGGTGCTTGGTATGAGTCCCTTCCGGCTCATTTATGGAAAAGCGTGTCATTTGCCAGTCGAGCTAGAGCACAGAGCAAGTTGGTCCATTCGCAAGCTGAACATGAATTTTGATGAAGTAGGCGAGTATAGAAAGCTAGAGCTGACCGAGCTTGAAGAAATCAGAAACAAGGCATAGGGAAGCGCATGGAGGCAAATAAAGATGATGAAGACATGCCACGACCATTGAATTATTGATAAATAATTGGGGGTTGGTAAGTTAGCTTTACTCTAAAATTCTCGGTTGAAGTTGTTTCCAGGTAAGCTCAAGTCTAGGTGAAGTGGGCCGTTTTTAATTAAAAAATAAACAATTTTAGAGCGGTCACTCTCTACAATGAGAAGAAGGATTCAACTTTTCAAGTCAACGAACACAGAGTGAAACTCTATTGTGACGGGATGATGCCAAGTCAAGATATAAATTAACCAAGAAATTTCTGCAATCAAGTAAATTCTTATTGTCATCAAGTAAGAAATTTTTGAACATGTAGTAAATATTAATTTAGCCAAAAAAAATTAAGAAAAAAAGAAGTTTTTTCTGAAAAGTTTTATTCGATCACCCAAAAAAATGGCGACCAAAAAAATTTTGAACGACGACGACTAGAGGTGCCCAGACGATTTCGGTTAACCCACTAACCACAGGTTAATAATCGGTTACGGTTAATGGTTGACCGGTGGTCACTGTTAAAACCGTAACCCTCAACCGGTCGTCGGCTGTTAGGTTACGCCTAACCTGACCGTTTAACCTTAACTGTCGCGGTTAACCGCCGATTAACCGGGTTTTTAAAAAAAAAAGAAAAATTGGCGGTTTAACCACCGCGGTTGGTAGCCGTTCATAATCAAAAGCTGAGATCAACTAGACGTTGAAGATCAACAGCTCAAATTCAAACCAAAAGTAGCCGTTGGAAATTTAACCGTGGTTAACCGGTTTAACCGGCGATTATAACGGCTACTTTTTTGATCTTTTTTTAGAATTTGACACCTATAAATACCCACTCTCCAACACCAATCCTCACACCAATTCATCTCTACTATTATTATTCTTCTCTTATATTTTCAAGCTTAAAGTCAAGTTTCTAATTTGTGCAAGAAATAATATCAATAATATTCTTATTCTTCCTAATCTTGTTTTACTTAATTCTCTTTTATAATATCACTATGGCAAGCTCCCGTAATGTCAATACCAACACTCCAACCTCTTCTCGTCGAGGTCGAGGTCGAGGATCTCGATGAGAATCTTCGGCTGTTGCCGGAGATTATGTTTCCGATGAGATGACGGCAGAAGAAGTTGAGAACCTATATAATCAAATCAACTTCAACTCGCAAAATCAAACCAATTTTGAAGAGGATTTACCTAGCTCCGATGAATTCGAACCTCCGTTTGCCGTCAATCTGGATGAAGATGAGGAGGGAGCGGAATATATGCCACCGCCTCAATCGAAACTGAGGGAATTTGTTTCCCCCATCTTTCGATTGCATTTCACAAAAAAGACGATCAACGGCGAACCTCGAGCGCAATGCAATTATTGCTCGACTCATTACGCCTTCGGTTCTAAAAATAATAGAGGCTACGGGTCGCTCAAATACCACATGGAGAAGAAGCATCCCGATAAGTATGGCGTGGAAAGCTCTCAAACACAACTAAACTTCTCATCTTCATCTACCGACGGCGTCGGGACCGGCGGCCAAGGTACGAGTTCTTCTAGTTTATTTCAATAGACCGAAAGTGGTCATAGAAAGTTTCTTACAAAACTCACTAGTACAAAAACAGGGATTTAAGAACGCCTCAGGAGGTGGCGTTCTTAAATGTCAGCCAATGGCATTTTTATAATAAAAGTGTCACATACAAGAACGTCTTTTTCAAAGACGTTCAGGTATACTGGATATCAAGAACGTCGTTAAAAAGACGTTCTCGTATGTTAGATATCCAGAACGTCGTTAAAAATGACGTTCTCGTATGTTAAATATCGAAAACGTCTTTAAAAATGACGTTCTCGTATGTTAAGTATCAAAAACGTCTTTAAAAAAGATGTTGTGGGATGTTGTACTATTAAGAACGCCTTTCTCAAGGACGTTCTGGATTAAAATTCATATTTAATTAATTAATATCACAAAATTACTTTTTATCCCTTTCATCCAAAACCCTCGCTCGCCCGCTCCTCCGAAACCCTCGCTTGCCCGCTCCTCCGACTCCCACTTTTCCCAATAACCACCGGCCAATCTTCCAATCACCACCACAACCAGCTGTAATCATCAATCGGAAGCTCTGATTCTCCCCCAATCTCCTCCGACTCAACCCCCACCATTCCCAACAACCACCGACAATCCTCAACCTACAATCGCCCCCACAACCCGCCACCATCAACCTGCAATCGCCACCACCCGACAACCACTGACGCAGTAGACCGCCATTCGACAGATTCCAAGGCCTCCTCAGCATCGCCACCGCGGTGCACTATTCCTCGAGTTATGCAGTTTTGGAGTGAGTCTCCACCGTGAGTTTTTGAGATCTGATGGAGAAGAATTAGCGCGAGTTGCACCAGCTGCGGAGGTTGAGCCGCGTCGGATCGAGGCACAGCCATAAGTCCTCCGGCGGATAATATTGTGATTTTTTCGACGGTACAGACTCGATGACATGATACGGTGACTTGGGTTCTTATTTTTTTTATTTATTATTTTAGTTTTCCATTTTTCATTTTGTGTATTCTGAATTTGGGAAATTTACAAGAGAATTTTGGGGATTTTACGCTTACTAATATTAAACCCTAATTTCTGTTTTCATTTTCTTTAATTCTAAGTTACACGAGTCTTTGCTTCTCCAGCTCTCGTGAACCTTCCTGGCAGAAGGCCACCGATATGCTTGTTGATGTTGCCAGTCAAGGAGAAGCTACCGGTTATGAGGTGCCCTGTCTCATTGTTGCTGCTAAAGACGATCTTGACCCTTATTTGACAAAGATTCAAGATTCAACAAGGGTAAATTATTGCTATTTCATGTATGGATGAATCAAAAATTTCACATGGCTTCAGATTTTCTATTTTAAAGTATTTCGAACAATTGTATTCGAGATTCGTGTAGTTATTTATTTCTTAAAAAAGAAAGAAACTGATTGCTGTAAATCTAATAGGTAAGCCATGATATGGGGATAGAGGCTCCAATACCTCGCAGCACGAAACTGTGGCTACCTGATTCATTGGGTTCATCTCATGTACATGGTCTTATAGTTAATATAGCTTCAGCTTTTCTTCAAAAATGAGTGTTAGAAATATAAAATTTTCTTAATTTGTGTTAAATCTCTAGAACGACAACTATTTTGTAAATTTTTTTATTACATGTTTCCATCTCTTAAAATTAAAACTGCTTAATTAACTTTGGTGTTTTCTTTTTGCAGATTCCCGAGGTATTCTACTATGCACAAAAGGCTGTGCTTCATCCAACTGCTCCACTATCCTGATTAGTTCAACCTGTTTAAGTTGTAGTTGCTTTGTTGTTATTTGTCAACATCAGTTTGTCAAAACTATGTCATATTCCCATTGTTTCATGTTGTGTTCACCTCGATTGAAGACATATATGCATGTTCATTTATTGGACTTCAATTTTAGGTTTAGGTTGTCTTTTTTATACATCAAGGCTTCTTATGCTTCAGGAGGAAGCTATAAGATGCTGCTTAGTTTTTGTAATGTCATGATTAATATTTAGATGACCTCGTGGCATAAATTTTCAGAAATTGGCTGCACTCCTGTAAGGACACAAAAATAGTTTTTCTTTTATATTGGTATACATATTTGAGTTAGCTTGAAAAGTAGATTTGAGTAATTTGTAATGTATTGTAGTTTAACAATTGGTCTAGTCCTATGTAGATGTTGATCTTTAGACTGTTTTAGAAATAGTTTTTTGGAATAAAGTATCAGCTTATTTACGTAAGAACTTCTCTGAAAGGTTTTTTACCATTTCCTTATCCCATCTCTGGCTGGTACCCCTGGATGGAGTACGCGGATTTCGACAGGGTGTTCATACTGTGGAGCAGCGCCAGGGCGAACATTGCGTACCACGTGGCGCTTCGGGCCCTGGATTTTGATATCAGGCCTTTGAGGATCAGAGGGCTGCTTATGAATCAGGTTCTTTTCTTTTCTTCTCTTTAACAAAAAGTTTTGCTAGATTAATCTAATGAGCTGCAATGCATACTTTGAAAGCACCTCTCAATTAATTAATTAATGTAGAATTATATATACTTAAGCGATGTAGTTTTTAGAAAAAACTTGTTATCTTATAATTTCAAGTTGGAACTGTACTCATCTTTACAATTTTACCACTAATCATTGAAAAGATAAAAAAGAGAAATAAATCTTTTGAAAAAGAGAAAAGTATTTATATTTAGTTTCATTCCTTAATTTTTTATACACAGATTTATAACTACTGTTGAGGATTAGAAAAAGTAATTATTACATTTTATTAATATTTTACATATACCAACTAATTTAAAATCCCACTCCTTACAATATATATATATATATATATATATATATATATAACAATAAACTTGAAACCATCTTTTTATAAAATAATAAAATTCAATCTCCACCTCCTAATGTTATTGCCTGGCTCTCTTTTTATGCGTTCCGTACGTAGTGTAGAATTACAGCTGGTCCTTCAATTTCATAAACTTTTTCAAAATTATTATAAAGTTTTTATATTCAATTATCACTAAGTATCTTTAATGTAGTGATGCAACATTAAAAAAGTCCATCCATGGAAGGAGAAGAGGGAATACAAAACCCGCAGCTTGCGCTTGCGAACATGCTATTCTCGCTCACTCTAAATGACGTCGATGACATTGAAAAGGTCCGCCTTCTAGACGAGGTCTTCACATTAATCCTCACCAACGGTATATATTCATGTTCTCAATCGTTTCTTCGTTAAATTCAATGTTATTAGCTTGTAAATGGTAATTATGATTTTTTTTTTCATTTATTTTTCTCAATTTGGTTGCTGTAGGTATGGCTCCATTGTACGAAACCCTAGTTGCGAATAAGATTCTAGATTTGGATCCGAAGGCTCTTGAAACGATGACGAGTTGAATAAGCTCAAAGAGAAGTGAGTTTTACATTACATACGCTAATTGATCTGTTAGTACCACTTAACCAGTCGATTTAATATTTTTTGGAGATGCGTTGTGAGATTTATGGATTATAAACTGAGAAAGTTATTAGCTACTGAAGAATGTGACTTATGGCAATATGGTATTCCTCGTGTTGATTTTCTCTCATGCTTATGTTTCTTTTGATAAATTTTACCTAGGATTGTTGATGAAGAAGAGAATTTGGGTGAAAGTGAAGTTAGGGAAGCTAACTTAGCCTTATCCTTATTTTACATTCGAATTGGGGACAAGGTAGCACATAAATTTCAATTTTCCCCAGTTTCCATGTTATTTAGTAGATGAATTTACTTAAAACATTTAAACTCTCTTTGAAAATCCAGGAGAAGGCTCTGGAACAACTCAAGGTAACAGAGACCAAAACTGTTGCTGTTGGACAAAAGATGGATTTGGTATTCTACACACTACAGATTGGTTTCTTCCACATGGACTTTGATCTTATCTTAAAAAGGCATCGACAAAGCGAAAGCGTAAGGGTCGAATATGTGGTTCTTCAATATACTATTTACTGGTGTTTTTTTCCTTTTTTTGAGCATTTAATCATCACTTGCAATATTACAGCTTGTTTGAAGAGGGTGGTGACTGGGAGAGAAAGAACCGTTTGAAGGTGTACGAAGGCTTATTCTGCATGTCGACTCGTAACTTCAAGAAAGCATCAAGTCTTTTCCTTGATTCTATTTCGACTTTCACGACTTATGATCTCTTCTCGTATGACACCTTTATATTTTACACTGTCCTTACCAGCATTATATCATTGGAGAGGGTTTCCCTTAAACAAAAGGTATACTATTATTTTTCTTCTAAAGTGTTCTTGTTCACAAAAATTTATGTTAGGCCAGCCTAACGGTTCTATACGTTAGGCAGAGCCAAATATTAGTTGTTTAGTTTATCTTTTTAGTTTTTTAGGGTTCTTTTCTTAAGTTTTAATTTAGTTTATTTTTTTAGGGGTTTTTCCTGTTTTCAGAGTTTTTAAGAGTTTTAAGGATTTTTAGTTCAGTTTTTTGTTTTTAGGGTTCTTTTTTTAGTTTTTATTTAGTTTAATTTTTCTTAGGGTTTTCCAGTTTTTGTAGATTTTTGTTTTTATTTTTTAGGGTTTTGACGATTCTTTAGGATTTTTAGTGTTTTTTTTATGGTTTCTACAATTTTTTAGGATTTTTTATTTTTTTTTATTTATAAAGTTTAGTTTTTTAAGGGTTTCCTATTTTTATGTTGTTTTTGTAAAACTTCTTGTTTGATAAGTCTGGAAATTCTACAACATTTGTTATGTGGTTTGGATATGTCGCAGGTAGTGGATGCCCCAGAGATATTGACTGTTATTGACAAAATCCCACACTTGTCAGACTTTTTGAACTCCCTATACGATTGCCAATATAAATCATTTTTTACCGCTTTTGGTAAGTTCAAATATTTCTATTTAGCCAAAGCTACAAAATGTTATTTATATACATACATGTTTCAACGTTTTCCTGCTTTTGTTGTTCAAGCTGGTTTGACTGAGCATATTAAGCTGGATCGCTACTTGCACCCGCACTTTCGTTACTTCATGAGGGAGATAAGACCTGTAGTTTATTCCCAGTTTCTGGAATCCTACAAGAGTGTAACCATTGAAGCTATGGCTAGAGCATTTGGAGTTACTGTTGATTTCATTGATCTGTAAGTAGAATTAAAACTAAAATGTTATGTGTCTTAGAAAATAAAGTATTTTCTTAAACAATAAAGTATTTTCTTTATTTGGTCACAGGGAGCTGTGTCATTTTATCGCAGCAGGAAAGCTACATTGCAAGATAAACAAAGTTGCGGGTGTATTAGAAACCAATCGTCCTGATGGGAAAAATGCTCTTTACCAATCCGCCATCAAGGAGGGGGATTTCTTGTTGAACCGCATTCAGAAGCTGGCCCGTGTGATTGATCTTTGAGGTAGGGGTAACTATCTGGGTTTCTTGTTCTGCCGGCGAGAAATGCTGGTTGTCGACATAGTTTTTTTTTTTTTTTTAAACTTACCTGAACGAGTTCCCATTTTCTAATTTGAGTCCCCTGGTATTTTTTATGTTTTCAAGTGTGACCCTACCGTATCCATTTTAACAAAGGTCATTACTAATCAGATTTTAGGTACAAAATTCCAGAATAAGCTATTGGAAGTCATAGACGCTAGGTGGTGTCTTCTTCCTGCTTGATTGTCACAAAGTATTTCCCTTTTTTTATATTATATATTTAACTTTCGATTTAAACAGTCAATTACCAAATTTTCTGGGTGGGACCTGCTCGTGCCCAAATGAAGGTGGATGTCTAGGATCTAATAAGGGCCCCTGGAATGATGAACAACTTATCAAGGTGCGAGAATTTAGAACTTTTTTTATTAGTTGCTGCACCAATATCCCATCTTTTCGTTTAATCTTATCCAACTCTACTTGCAGCTGGTTCATGCTTTGCATGATAATGAGGTAATTTATTCCAAAAATACTGAATCTGAAAGTAAGTTAATTGATTCTAAGGTAAATTGGTGGTTGTATAATTTCAAATTCAATCTGATTGATATGAACGTAAGATGATACTAGATACATGTGAACTGATGATTGGCTTCACTGCATAGTGACAAAGGAGTGAAATTGTTCCAAATTCTCTTTGAAGCCCTTCTTATAATAATGTAAGAGACCTTGGTTATAATTTAAACATACTACTTGGGATAAATTACTAAAACTATCTCTGTGGTTTAGTCTAATTTTAGAAAATGCCAGTTATGTTTTTTTAAATCACAAATACCCCCTTAAATTTGTCTATATTTGACATATTAGGTGCAGTTTATAGAAATAATGTCAAGGAGGTATTATTAATAACAAACCTTATTGGTTTTGGCATCTGGTGTCTCAGGAAATTTGTTTAGAAAAATGGAGCTAAGGTTTGGATTTGGATGGAATGGTTATTTGGGGAAATGAATTCACTTGACCCCATTAATATGAATTTGAAATTTATTATATTATGATATTGTCTAAGTAAATGGATTTTTTTTTAAATGTTGTTTGTTTTCAGTTTACATGGTAAAAACTTTGAGATGTGAGTATTAACAGGGGGTTGGCCACATTTGTATCCTAATGTGTAAGCATTCTTTGGTATCTTTGATGGGCATGGAGGCACAAAAGCTGCTGAGTTTGCAGCTGAGAACTTAGACAAGAACATTATAGAAGATAATTATCTCTATTTGCATGGTTGTTTTTTTGCTTTCTTTGGATGTGTTTCTTGAATTATCGTAGTGTTTTTTCTGGGCATTATATATATATATATATTTTTTTTTTGATACTTGTGTTGTTTGTATTAACATCTTATGGTGATTGTATTATTGTGATTAATGACATGTGTTGTTTGATCTTGGGATTATATAAAGGACATGTGTTTTGTGATTTAAATAGGTAATAAAATTGTAATATATATTTGTTGGCAAATGATTTCATTTATTTTTTTTAAAATCTTTTACTACTTTCCAGAACGGTTATTCAAAAACCCGTTCTAGAAAGTATACTTTACAGAACGTCCTTTATTAAGACGTTCTAGAAAGTACACTTTCCAGAACATCCCTTTTTAAGGCGTTCTCGAAAGTATACTTTCCAGAACGCCTCGAAAAACAGGCGTTTTGGATAGTATACTTTCTAGAACGCCTATTTTTGAGACGTTCTGGAAATGTATACTTTCCAGAACGCCTATTTTTGAGACGTTCTGGAATGTATACTTTCCAGAACGCCTATTTTTAGGCGTTCTGAAAAGTATACTTTCGAGAATGCCTTAAAAAGGGACGTTCTGGAAAGTATACTTTTGAGAACGCCTTAAAAAGGGACGTTCTGGAAAGTACACTTTCGAGAACACCTTAAAAATGGACGTTCTTGAAATTATATTTTACAGAACGTCTTAAAAAAGGACGTTCTGGAAAGTTATTTTCTAGAACGAGCGAAAACTGTAAAACCGACTTTCTAGAACGGCTGAATTTTTTTTAAGAACGTCTCTGAAAACTGTTCTTAAAAGTCTGACAATCAAGAACGCCCCTGCTGAGGCGTTCTTGATTGTCAGACTTTTAAAAACAGCTCCATACAGAACGCCTCAGCAGGGCGTTCTTAATCTGCAGAAACAGACGTTCTTAAAAGCTGTTTCTGCACTAGTGACTTGTTTCCGTTATGAGTCTTCTTTTTAATCATGCGCATAGTAATCATTATGAAAATTATACTAGGGGTGCATTTAATCCATCCAGCACAAGGATTTCACAAAATAAATTGACTCACGATATTGAAAAAAGGGCCGGTGAGTATAAATTGAATTTGATTTCAATATTTGATAGTTTGCCTCATAGTGTCTCTATATGTTCGAAAATTTGGACGGATTCCTTTCATAATCATAATTATATGGGAATTACTTGCCATTGGATTGATAATTTATGGACTTTATAAAAACTTTTAATTGCATATAGAAAGTTTGATAGCCAACATACGGCGGTGAATATTTCGCGCAAAATATCCACTGTTTTGTCCGAGTATCATTTAGCTAACAAAATTTTTTCAATTTCATTTRATAATGCCGCCGCTAATACGGCTAGTTTAGADWTGTTAAAADYTWYTTGTCMACCCGCTATTGGCGGCAAATTTTCTCATGTTAGATGCATTTGTCATATTTTAAATTTATGTGTTCAAGATGGTTTAACTCTTTTTAAATCTAAAATTCAACCGACTAGGAGTGCTATATATTATCTACGTTCCCACGATTCGCTTCAAAAAAAAATGGCGAAGATTTTGAAAGGCCAATCAATTGCATCCAAGAAAATTTTCAAGTGATGTGCCAAATCGTTGGAACTCTACTTATAAATTACTTAATGATACTTTTGAATATAGAGATCCATTGTGTGCATTTTTTAATAATGAAGATGTCAATTTCGCTTTATTTTCGCATATGTGGGATGATTGTTATAATATGACGTCCCTTTAAAAACTTTTAACGACGCCACCGTGACTTTATCCGATGTTTATTATCCTACCTTCTCAATACTTGTTGATCAATGTATTCAAATAGTACTTGTTAGTACTGCTTTACTCGATAACTCTGAATTAGGTGAATGTATTGCTAGTACGTTGTGTAAATGGGTCAAATATTTTCTGTACATTCCCGATATTTTTTTGATTGCAAAAATTTTAGACCCGAATTATCGGATGGAGGGTTTACGAAATTTACTTAAAGTTTAGTATGATGCATTAGAACCTTTTTTACAAGTCAAATATTCCAATTCCTAGCCCTCTTAGTGTTGCTCACCAAGCACAACAATCTTCGGTTCAACTTTTTAAAGATTACAATGAATCTTCTAGCGACGATGTTAATGTGCCTCCTTCCCCCACCACTTCTAATACAAGACCCAACGACCCTCGAGGAGCTCTAGCCCCATATATGAGGTTGATTGAAGATACTAAACAAAAACGAAAAATGGCTAGTGTTAGTCGGTCAATGGAATTAGACAGATATTTAGGGACTTTTGAACCGAGTTCGGTTTTAAAAAAGTCTGATGGTATTACTAACGATCTTATGCAATTTTGGTCGAAAGTGGCCAGTATTTTTCCCACACTCTCTAGGATTTCCAAGGAGGTTCTTTTCGTTCCTGTTTCTACAGTTTCTGTTGAACATTCCTTCAGCACGGGAGGCTATATGTTAGATGAGCGTCGGTATACCTTAACATCTAAAAATCTTGAAAATCAAATGTTGACGAACGATTGGGTGAAAGCCGAATCGCGGGAATAAGAAATGCAATTGGATGAAGGTGAAGAGAGCGACTATTATGATACCACTTCGTGATGCAACGACAACGACGAATAGATAAGTAGGTAAGTGAGGTAAGTATAAGAATTACGTGAATTTTGATTCCTTTTCGAAGATACGTAGGCAATTTAATTCTAATATTAAAAGTTAAAATTTAATTTTAATTTCTAATATTAGAATTAAAATCAAGTCCTTTTTTTAATTTATTTTTTTCAAAAAAAAGAAAAAATTCGAACTACGTGGACTTTGATTCCTTTACGAGGATACGTAGGCAAGTTAATTCTAATATTAAAAGTTAAAATTTAATTTTAATTTCTAATATTAGAATTAAAATCAAGCCTTTTTTTAACTTATTTTTTCAAAAAAAAAAATCAAAACTACGTGAACTTTGATTCCTTTACGAGGATACGTAGGCAAGTTAATTCTAATATTAAAAGTTAAATTTTTAATATTAGAATTAAAATCAAGTCCTTTTTATAAAAAAAATATTTTTTAAAACTTTTTACTTCGAAAAATCTTATAATTTAATTTGTAATGTGAATTTGTTGTGTTATTTTGAAATAAATGCCAGTGTTCTAAAAAGCGGCAAAAGGCGGGGCCTAGGCGCGCCTAGGCGTGAGGCGTGGGAGAAACGCCTCGCCTAGTGCCTAGGCGTGGAAAAGGCGGGTCAACTTGTTTTGTTGACCACCTAGGCGTGCCTAGGCGTGAAAAGGCGCACGCCTTTAGATGAGTAACCTTTTTTTTTTTTTTTTAAAAATTTAGCCAAAATTAAAAAATCTATAATGACACCAAAAAAGAATCAAATAATTAATATTTCGCAAAAATTATTGTAAGAAGAAGGTTCAAGTCCCAAGAAAGCTCCGACCCTTACTACCCAACCTGAGAACGGACAGCTAATGCGTGCCACTTATTGAACAGGGTTCTATTGCCGGTCCGCGACCCCTGGATGCCGAAGGCGCCCTTAGAGTGATCTCGTAGTTCCTACGGGATGGAGATGATGGGGTCGGTCCATTGATTTTCCTTCCTTTTCTTTTGTCGCCTTTCGCTCAAAGGGTTGAAAGGAGACTGACGTCTGCCCAAAGGAGCTTAAAGCGATTCGACTAGAAACGTCTTATAAAGACTATTATACTTTTAGGTAAAACGTCATATTTTTAATGTGAAATTCATACTTTTCCAAAAAAAATGTGAATAATTGTTTTGAAAAGTATGATTTTATATATTAAAAGTATAATTTATAATTTGAAAAAGTATGATTCATCTTACATGATACCGTGATTAGTACGTTGATTTTGTATAGATGATTAGTATTTTGCTAACTATATTAGAAAATATATAGAAAATTTGTTAAATATAATAAATATAATAATAAAAATATTTGAGAACGCCTTTTTACGCCTAGGTTTCGCCTAGGCACGCCTACTCTTTTCAAGGTTTGAGGCTTGGCATTGCCGCCTTGCCACGCCTCACGCCTTTTTGAACCTTGAATAAATGTCCATCATCTTGTTAATTTGGTTGTTTGTAAATATTAGCATTAAAATCAAGTTCTTTTAAAATTATTTTTTTCAAAATAAATAAAAACTTTTTACTTCAAAAATTCAAATTTTATTTATCTCATTCGGATTCCATTTAAGTTTCAGTTATTCAATTTTTATTTAAAACTTTAAATCTAGTTTAAAAAGATAAATAAATAAATATATATATATATATACTATAGGGGTGGGTTCAAATAGAACCATATCATTATATATGCGAACTAATACTTTTATTATAGACCAGCAGTGCTTTAATTATACAACCACAGTGTTTTATTAATATTTTCAGTTATATACACCAGTATTGCTTTTATTAGACCAATTCTAATGCTTTTAATCAAATAAGAAAATACACAAAAAATCTGATCCATCCATTTAATTAGATGTAAGGCCCATAATTGACCCTAGGTTCACATATAATGACATGATTCTCATTTGAACCTAATCCTATATATATATATATATATATATATACATACCAGCGGTTTTCCGATTAACGCCCGATTCTGTTAACCGGTTTAACCGTAACCTTAACCGGTTCTCAACCAGTTAGGTTACGATTAAGTAGAAACTGGTTAATTAACCGTCTGATTAATAATCGGATTAACACGTCTAACGATGACAACAACAAAAGTGGATAATTAGGAATATAAAGAAAACAATAGAATGAAAGTGAATTCAAAATGAAAGAATACAAAATGAGAAAAAAAATGTCTAGAAAAATAAATAAAATAATAAAAAAATTATATAAAATAAAATATGAACTTTATACACAATTGTTAATTTTTCATAACCCAGGGGGGTGTCCAATAGCCGCCATAGTATTTTTTTTATTCCCACCTGGACGAGGTTGGTAGGTCGTGACTTGTTGGATGTAATGGGTTGGTGAAGGTGTGAAAAGCAATGGAATGGAGTGACTGAGTGAGTAGTTGGGAAATACTATTAATTAATTAAACTAAACCACCTACCAAATAAAAAAGAGAGAAAAACAAAAAGAAGAAGAAGTAAAAAAAAATTAAAAAAAAAAAAACACAAAAAAACACACTAGTATTTATAGCATTCTGAATAGCGGGAGGTCCACTCATCATATATTTTTCTCATTATTAATATATTATCGTCCGTTGATGCATTTTTGGAACAAATAGCAAAAGCTAAAGCAACAATTGCCTACCATTTAATTTTAGAAAAAATTCATTTTAATTTTCTTTAAATAAATAGTATTTTAAAATAAATTATTCAACATTGTTACACAAATTTTTATAAATTTAGTTCAACTACTCACATAACTCTAGTTATCAACCATTTTCAATCATTATTTTATCAATTTTAATATTATATTAACTTTGATAATTATTTTTTCATCTCATATTCATTCCCTATTTAAAAAACTTTTTTTTTTCTTAAATTTTTTTCACTATTTTCTATTATTTTCAAAATTTTCAAAATGAAAACATATACAAACGCCTAAAGCCTTGTTTAGTCTAATAATCATAAATTGGATTTGGGATTTCGAATTAATTCTCGTTTGTTTTTAAACACAGATTTTTAATTCTCTACCAACAAATTTTTACGCACAATCACTATCATATGTTATTATATTTATACACTCATCTTTTTTTATATTATTATTATTAATTTATTTAAATAATTGAATACTACTGAATATAATATAATAATATAACATCATAAACTTTTCAAACATACTTGACATTTACAATAAACAAAAAGTTCATTGAATTTTGGATAGACAAGATTCTTAGGCCATCTCCAGCGCCAAACGCCAAAATGGCGTGATTTCTTGCTTAGCAACTACACCATCTTCTGCGCTAATATAGGATTTGCTACAGTATTGCACCAAATTTGACGCAATATTGTAGTTGCGCTAAACTTTTTTTTTCCTTTTCTTGTTAATTTGTGTGTTAGTTTTTTGATATTTGTAAGGAATAAAATTGATTATGAAAATATAATAGTTGGAATATACAAATTTGAGTATGTAATATTATATTTAATATAAATTATGAAAAATATATTATTGAATAATAATAATTATTATTATTATTTTATTTAGTTTTTTCAAATATTATAATATTATTTTTATTTTGCTCTTATCTAATTAAATCTATTTATTATTATGAATTAAAATTACATATTATTTATGTTTACTAATTACAAAATAATATAAAATAAAATAAAATGAAGAATATAATAGAATATTCTATTTTAGTGTAAAATTTAATGTAAACTACTGGAATTGTTGTCCAAGTTTTGCAAATTCTACATTAAAATAGCACAGAACGCTGGAAATGACCTTACTACCACCCATTTAGTATCTCAACAAATGTTATTGTAAATAAATCTTAGGTTTTTGTATTGAATCAGGTCCATAAAACGTCATAATTACACCTGGTGATTTAATGATATTGTCAGTATCTCTGTTTCACTCTCACTATAGGAATAGAGCCAAGTGTCACGGACTTAGTCTCTCTCGCCCAGCCCGGACTCGATATGAGGGCGGCATCCTACCTTGCTCCCTCACGCGTTGTGCTGCCCGCGCAGCACTTGTCCCACCATGCGCGCACGCCCTGCGCGCACTCGGCCATGCGTGTCCCGGCATGGCCCGACCATCTTGGGCGGGACGTGACACAAGGCTCATTATTAGGGTCAGGGGGTCATACCCAATCTGACATTGATGGCATGACGTGGACAAAAACTTAACGAACAGGACAAACAAAACACAAAAAAATATTACTTCAAGATGGAGAGCGTAAATCTTTAAAGAAATAGATAAATCTCACTTTTTTATATCAAATTCAAGTCTCATAATACAATAAAGAGGACTCTTCTTTATACTAGGAAAATTTTAAAATCCTAATGAAAATATAATTACTAGTTACCTAAAATACTTAATTCCTAGCATCAATAAAAATAAATAAAAGGTAAATAATCAAATAGGATAATAAAAAATATTTTCCATCAATATTTAATATTTATCTCCATCATTCTCTACATGATCGAGGCGATTCGTTCTCGTATCGAATGAGAGATCACTATGAGACGAACAAGCACAACATGGAGGGGCACAACATGGAGGGGCACGTGAAGGACGATAAGAAAAAACCATGTCAAAAGCCATGCGTGATATTTGTATCTCAACACCTCCGCTGGAAAGATGCTCATTCAAAGGCAGAACTGACAAATATTGTGAGATAAGACAATGAGGTGAGGCATAAATGAATGATGAGGCTAAATGCACATTGGAGTTAATAGTAGGCATCATATTCATTGGCGCCACTTTGATTTGCTTCACATATTGTCCATGTGTTACGTGTTGCGCAATCGCTATTATAGGTGCATATGGGGTAAGTTTAATGAATTCTTGCGCCACAATCTCCATATCAATATATGGCAGTTCATCATAACCAACTATAACCGGCGGCCCTTCGTATTCAGCATTGTAATCGAACAAAATCGATTGCTCCGCGTAGCCACCAATCTCCTCGCCAGCTATAGGGTCTAAAAACCAACTTCGGGAACAGAGTCGTCACATTAGTCATCGAAAATTGGTGGGCCATCATAGCCACCAAATACCTCATCCAATGAAATATGTGGGAAAGGATGAAAACCTTTGTCACGTGCATAACCTCCGCAGTCTACCTCGCTCGCGTGATCGTAGTCGATCGTGAATCGAGCGATGACATCAAAAAACTCGTGGAACAGTAATTGAAGTGTGTCCATCTTTGTGACAACAAATCGATCCATTGATGAATCTGTGCGTTATCATCTAAATGAAAATTCTCTCATCTACATGATTCACGGAGTGTAAACTAATGTATGAATAAGCTTCTGCTTGCGTCATTTAGGGACACCCACATAAAGGATTGATTAAAAGAAACTTGAAAGGTATGTGCATAATAAATATCATGTTGACTTTTGTAAAAGTTATTGATATTTGTCTCATTCTCGGCTACAATTAAAACTATTTAAGTCATAGAGCATTTTCAATCCAACAATGTTGAAAGTGAAAAAATTGACACATAGAATAAAAATAATTATGTGGTACATTAAATGTTTGACATTGTCAAGAGCATGTATACAATTAACTTTAAAGATATCATCTAATCATGTTATTTCTCTCTTTTTTTTTTCTAAAAATAAATAAAATAAATTATCACGTATATAACATTAACATTGATGTATTGAAAAACTTTTTTTTATAAAATATCAATGTCATTTGCCACGTATGATCAATTAAACACTATTGCATTGGAGATTCTCTTACAGTGCAACAAAAGTCATCGAGGTGTAGCTTTTATGCATGTTGGTAGATTTTTATAAAGATTTATTTAGAAATTGGAGTTTTTAATAAATAAATTCTTAATAACTTTCCATTTCTGGTTTTTCTATAATAAATCTTTTGATGGAGTAGTTTATTTAAAACTTATTAACGAATATCTACTTATTAAAGTAAAGTTATTTTCTCAGTCTCGTATATGCCCTTGGGCATTTGATCCTTTTTATTCCACACACTGAAATTGGTCCATTAAGGCTATGTTTGCAAATCAGGATGGGGTGAGATTGGGAGGGCTATCTCAAGCAATCCTTCGTTTGTAAACATTGATAAAAGCCCGGGTTAGTTGCCTCGGCTCGGATTCTGTCCCATGTTAATCTATATATATATATTAAAGTAGAGGTTTGGAGAGAGAAAAAATGCCATTTTATTTTTTTAGTTGTGTAGGAGTTTTATTAACATAATTATGATAGATACCATAATTAATAATAATGATTATTTGATTTAGTTTCTTTTTTAGAGGTCTGGAGAGAGAAAAAATGTCATGTAGGATTATTTCTTTTTTTAGTTGTGTAGGAGTTTTATTAACATAATTATGATAGATACCATAATTAATAATAATGATGATTTGATTTAGTTTCTTTTTTTAATTATGTAGAAATCTTCTTAACATAATTAGGATAGATACTTTAATTAATATTATAATAAGAAATAATATTATATATATATAATTAATATTTATAAAATAAGAATTAATATTATATATATATATATATATATATATAATATATTATATATATATATATAATCACTTATATATTATTTTAATATTTATTATGAGTTTTTTTCTTTTACATTTTTTATTATTTTTTCATTCCAAGTCCAACAATATCAAACTTATCATTTTTTCTCAAAAATAATTTGATCACTTTATTTAATTAAATTTTACAAAAATGCATAATATAATATAATTTGATATTATTCTTATTGCTATCAACATGTTGTTTATAAAATATTATTACAATTCAACACTTTTTTTATTTAAATTGGTTTCATAAAATAATGTATTTTGTTATTATCTCAAAAATCACTTAAAACAATACAAGTGCAAACCCAGCAACCAAATGGGATGAACATTATGACATCACCTACAATAGATTTTAAAAAACATCAACTAATTCAAAAATAAAAAAAGGGGAAGGCCGCCTTTGAAAGCAAAACTTTGCTAAAAATATTAATTTTGAAAGTATTAATGTCATACTTAATATCGATTGAAGTTCAAAATCGAATTTATTCTCTTAGGTGTTGCATTTATATTTTACATATTAATCGCTTCAACATCATTTTAATATTTATATTTAAACTTAATACTTATACTATCATCTGCTCATTGTGCGAAGGAAAGAAATTATCTTCACACGAAATTATAGTAGACCTAAAAAAACCATGTAAGAGAGAAAAAAAAGTCACGTACGATTATTTTATATACATATATATATATATGTACATATAAATATTATTTTATTTTATTTTATGTTTTTTTAATTGTGAGTCCAAATAATATCAAAAGTAATTTGACTAATTTTTTAAATTAGATTATATAAAAATTGATAACATAATTTAGTATTTATTTTATTAGCTATCAACAGTGTTAGCTATCAAATATTATTATGATTCAATACTTTTTTTTTATTTGAATTGATCTCATAAATAATGTTTAATATTAATGATAATTTAGTTTCTTTTTAATTATGCAAGAACTTTCTTAACATACCTAATTAATATATAAAAAAATTAATAAGATCATTTGAATATATGTATATGTATGTTATTTTGGTTTTTATTGTGAGTCTAATAATATGAAATTTATCATTTTTTTTCAAAAATAATTTGACCACTTTTTAAATAAAAATATGCAAAATTGCACAGTGCAACACAATGTAGCATTTGCTTTATTGGCTATCAAGTGCGAAACAACACAAACGCGAAACTAGTATCGAGTGGAATGAACACTGTGGCACCAACTATAATAGGTTCGTAAAAAGATCAACTAATCCCAAAACCAAGAAGGGAAAGTCGCCACTAAAAGTAAATGTTACTAATGACGGTAATCTTGAAAGCATTCATGACATACTTAATTATCGAAAATTCAAAATTTAGATAATTCTATTAGACAAGAATTTACGTTTTACATACCAATCACTTTAACTTCATTTGAATATTCATAATTTGCTTCGTATGTTTATACTATTATTTAATCACTATGTAGAGGTAACAATGTAAAAAATTCTCTTCATACCAAATTTGTAGCATACCTACAATCCATGCTGGATAGTAAAGTAATTCGTTTAGAATGATCAAACAAATATTTTTGGAGATGATGGTGTTGCAAAAGTTTAGAATTACCAAACAAGTATTTTCCTAAATAAGTCAGTTTTCAGTCATGGTTAATTGTACGTTGTTATATCAAGTGTGACTAATTGTAAGGGTTTAAATATATTGATCAGCGATGATTAAAATAAACGTAGTAATAATATTATAAATGTTGTGTATAAGGAAATTTTTCATAATTTGTAAAGTACATTTCGTCTAATAACAATCATTCTATGAACAGGTTATATTATTTTTCAATATTATTCAATTTTTAAATAATATTTAGATGTATTATATATAGGGGAGTGGTTTCGGTAAAAACCATCTATGGTGTGAGAACTAGGGATGGATTCTCACCGAAATACATACATACATACATACATACATACATACATACAATTAAGTATACATATATATAATTACTTATTTAAATATTTTAATATATTTTTCTGCAAAATTGATAAAGTCATTGATGTTATACATTTAACCAAGGGTGGTGTATTTCTCATCTATGGATATAGAGGACGCTTTCTACAAATCTAATAGTGGAATTATTAATGTAATATCTAACGACATAACTTCTCTT
>BMAC01000193.1:1243996-1273115 GCA_014905375.1 Phtheirospermum japonicum
ATATGTATTATATTTATTAAAAAAATTATGCATTTTATTAATTAACGAGCCTAATGTGCTTAACGGGTAAGATTAAATAGATCCAGTACTTTTGTTTATCGTGCCTATCGTACTGTGTCGTACTTTTCATGTTTTTAGCGTATCGTGATTTAGGTTTAGATTATAGGCTCGACAAGCATATCGTGTATTGTTCGTGCATATGATTATCGTGTCGTGCCTTATTGTGCTGGCCCGATAAGAACCCGACACGATTGATTTGTCAGCCTTGATATCAAGGGTGACCAATTGTAAGGTTTTAAAATTATTGATCGACGATGATGAGAATAAACATTGTAATAAAATTACAAAAGTTGTGTATAAGAAAAAATTTCAGAATTTATAAACTACATTTCGTATAATAACAATTATTCTATGAAACAGGTTATATTATTTTCAATATTGTTAGATCTTTAAATAATATTTAGATGATTTATATATATGGAGCAGTTATGGTAGTAAATATCATCTCTGATTTGAGAACCAGTGATGTTTCTCACCAAAATACACACACATATGACTTAAGTATACATATATACAATTACTTATTTAAATACTTTAATACATTTAAAATAATTATTTTTATTTTACAAAAATAAAAATGAAAAATTATCGTGCAACGCACGGGCACAATACTAGTTTGATAATAAAATCCCAGGGCCAACCTACGGACAAACTTATCAAGATTTGGAGATGAAGTTGGGATTACCTTGAAACCCTTCGAAGTTATTTATTTTGACTGTTCTGCCCTCATTTGTGAATGTAATTACAAGAGAACCCATTTAAATACCTCCTCCTCTTCTTCTTACTTTGCGATAGCGGGTTTTTGAGTAACCTTAGAGATGAGCAGCCCGGCGCAGGCATTCGCAGGTGGGTTCCCTTTTTGAATTAATCGTCTTGAATCTTTAAAACCAGTTGTAATTTCTTTGGTGGATCATTGGTAAACACAATGTTGAGAATTACCCATATGGTGGTCCATTGCGAAGAGGGTTTAATTTTATGAATTGTGTTAATTTCCAAATCTAATTTTTCCTCGTACCTTTTACCAACTGATAAACTTCTAAGGGTGTTTCAATGTGTTTGAAGGTTATTGAATACCCACCTTCTGTTGTTACAAAGATTTAACATTCTGGATTGGTGTTATTGTCATAACACTTTCGTATTTGAAGGTTAGAACCAACCAAACACACCCCTGTTGAGATCATATTCCCGTCTATTAGACATTATTCTGAGATGTGAATATGAAGTTACCAATTTGTGTGATTTTGAGTGTCAAGTTTTAGCACCAATTGAATTTTGAGAATACACGTGGCACTCATAGATGACCCAGTGAAGCATGTGATTTATGTGGAATTTAACAAGTTTATTACATGTCGACTTGATTAGAAATTTGCAAAACTGAACAAGTTGTATTTTGACATTTACGTTTTGGCAAGAAACATTAGTTTAAATTTAGTCTTATATCTTGTAAATTAATGTTCTCTGGTGATGTGATATACTATCTAATAGTGTTTCTCGGAAGTTTTTACCAACATCGAAAAATTAGAGGTAGCCTAATTTCATGGATTGCGATGAAGATGAGGTTGAAGTGGTCCTTATCATTGAGAGCATGATAAGAATAATAAAAAAAATCATGCTTGTATACTCTTCAAAAAAAAATTATGCCCCCCGTTGTAAGCGTCGTCGGTCCCTGAGTTTTTACGAGAACGACTAGTTGTAAGATTACCTCATCAGATTAAGCACTTGCGCCGTCTCATTGACGTAAGTGATACAACCTTCATTGAACAACTTCGGATGGATAGGAATGCAATAGGTAGGTTATGTTACCTCTTAGAGAATCTTAGGGGTTTAATACCCTCCCGGGATATATTAGTAAGCAAACAAGTTGCTATTTCTCTATTTATCCTCGCCCACCATGAGAAAAACCACATCGTTAAATTTGCTTTCCTACGGTCCGGACAGACTATATGCAAGCATTTCCACCGTGTTCTAGATGCAGTAATGAACCAAACTTTTGTGCACCCCATTTATAGATATTTAAATTAAAGCATGTAAGTTTGCTCGCAAGAGTACGAGGAACTTGTAGGTGATGAGTTTGACTCGAGTCGTATCTCTCGAGGAAACAACTGTTCGGTCTTTAGGATGTTTTTCTCAATTTACGAAATAAAATACATATACAATTGGGGTTTTAAAAGATTTTGAATTGATCATTATAACTAAAGTAATAATTAAACTAAGGATAATTAAACTAATTATTCTAAACTATACTATCAACTATGAGCAATAATTAAATTATCAATCAAACGCTATGAAGATTTAAGTCTAATTAACGAATCTAAAAACATGAATATAAGAAACTAACATGAAGTAATTATATCATACGAATCTAAGAACGAATAATTAAGCATAAATCAACTCGCATAAATAAACTAAATAAATCCAATATCCAAACATGAAACGATTAAACTAATTAAACTAGTTCTAGAATTAACTAAAAATTTAACTAAGCAATTAACTAGAAAATTAACTATGAAATTAACTAAGAGTTTAGAATACTTATTGGAACTAATAAAAGAGATGAAAATCTCCAACTATTCCGGAGTTGAACGTTGATCTTGGGCGAAGATTGAATACCGAACGTGAATTTGATGTTTCGGACTCGTCGTTCTTCGATCCTTGATCTCGGTCTTCGAATCTTGTTATATGATGTGAAAATATGTTTATTCTAAGCTAAAATAACCTAAGATAGTCGTGTGTCTCCCAAAAATCCGAAATATGAAGGGTATTTATATATATAACAAGTCTTGGCGCACAAGAAGCCCTAAAATCGCAAATCTGGGCAGCCACATTGACGGTGCGTCGACCGACGCGTGCTGTCTCTCAGCGTCAACGCTGCCTGGGTGCTCACGTTAGCTGGGCGGGTGCGTCGACTGATGCAGTTGTTGAGGATTTTATTCTTGGGAATAATTCCTTATTTAGTTGTTTGCCTTTCTTGGGCTCAAAATAAATTAGGGAACTAGATTTAGGACTTTATTTGTTTCCTAGTTTATGATTAGGACTTTAATTAGTTTCCTAAATTTTTTTTAGGATTTTTTTTCCTTGTTTATCAAGACTAAAATTTTAGGACTTGTCTATTTAAGACAACACAAGGACACAAGATAAATTAATCTTTGCCACAACCAAGAGACGCACGGAAAAGCAAGGAACAAACGACGCAAAGTATCAAGGAAGAACACAAGCAAGATAGCTACTTGGAGACATTGTTCGAGATCAAGAAGTTCTTCGAAGTTGCGTAACCAACGGAGAAGATCTTATTATCACGGCGACAAGTATTTAGTATCAAGTTTTTGATATTTTAGTTTTTGTATATTGCTTCATATTTTTGTATTGATTGTGAACAAAGAAAGTAATATAGTTTTCGGGTTTGTACACCCAAGTTCCCAAGTACTTTTACTTGTGAACTGATTTTAAATTGCTGTGTTCGATTTTTAATATTTATTCCGCTGCATGTTTTTAAACTCTGTGTGATGTTGGTTTCGATATTGTTAACATCATTCTCAACATCTGTTTTCTAAAACTATTGTTTATTATTCTGAATCTTTTTGATGTTGATTTCAGTGCTAGTTAATATTGAAAACAACATCATCTACTGATACTTATTTCAAAACCATAGACCTTCAAATATTACAATTGGCATCTAGAGCGGGTTACTTAACCTTTTAAGTACTGATCCTTATTTGTCTAGGTACTATGGATACTCTGAGGAAGAAGAGCTTGATCGCTACAAAGTATATTGAAGATGACGATGAGGTTGATGAATCTCTCGACGAGTACGAGAAGTTGAGCATTGAGTATGAACAATTATATGCTAGTTGGGGAAAATAAGTACTCAAAGTCGAGGATCTTAGAATCGATGTGAAAAAATTGACTAATGAAAAAGGATGATCAACTTAATATAATTGTCCGATTGGAGTCATCCCTCACCAAGAAGGATGATGAGCTAGAACGAGTAAAGAATGATTTGAAGAAAGTCCAAGAAACCCTCACAAACCTCAACAAGAGAAAGGCCAAGGTGGATGAGATTTTGGAATCGAGTGTCCTGGATTTTTCAAAACATGGGATTGGATACAAACCTGTTCAAAATCCAGATTCAAGTCAAAAGGTGAAGTCGATCAAACGCCGCAAAAGGAGAAGAAGACAATATGTGTGCCATCATTATGGTGAACCTGGGCACATACGACCATACTGCTGGAAGCTTGTTGGCAAGCAAACTCATTTTAGAAGGTCGAAGCTGACTGCTGAATCCCATGTTGGTTCCCATGTTACCAACATCAATACCAACACCAGGTTCAAAAAAGTGTGGGTCAAGAAAAATGATATCAAGTGCAATATGATCTGTACCTCCCTGAAATCCCACATCCCTGGAGCGTGGTATTTTGATAATGGATGCTCTAAGCACATGACCGGCTCAGAAGATCTCCTCTCGAATATTGTCAAATCTCATGGAGGATAGGTGAAGTATGGTGGAGGTGAAAATGGCCAAATCATTGGCCAAGGAACTCTTCATGTCCCTGGTATTGCGAAGCTCGAGAACGTATTACTTGTTGAAGACTTAACTGCGAACTTGATAAGCATTAGCCAACTATGTGATGGTGGTTTTAGTGTCAAGTTCGATCGGGAAAAGTGTGAAGTCTATGATGAGTATGGTGCATATATCCACACTGGTCAGAGGACTTCTGACAATTGTTACCAAATAATTGGTGATGTGTTCTGCAGGTACAAGATGCTGGAAAGATTGACCATAGATGAAGATGCAGGTGTTAAAACTGGAGAAACTGGCGATGTTGGTTACGGTGATGGTTCTGGGAACTCAACATCAAACCCAACATCAACTCAAGCTGATCCAAAATCAGACTCAGATTCAGATAAGACGTTTGCTCCAGTCACTCGTATTGAATCGATGGTAAGTGAGTTTATTACGAAAATATCTGATACATTTGAGATAAACATGGAAGGTAATCTCTCTTACTTTTTTGATTTTCAAATTAAACAATTGGATGATGGTATTTTTATTTTTAAATCCAAACATGCTAAAAATCTTATACCTTGGTATAGCAAAAAACAGAATTGCATTTCTCTTTCTACAGCTAATGCCGAGAATATTGCAGCTGGAAGTGTTTGTACACAGTTATTGTGGATGAACCAAATGATAGAGGACTACGGTCTACATAGCAGAACATTGACTGTGCTCTGTGATAATTCCAGTGCCATTGATATCTCGAAAAATCAGGTCCAGCTTTCTCGAATCAAACACATTGACATAAGGTACCACTTCATTCAAGACTTGGTTGAGATGAAGATAGTTAGCCTTGAGCATATTGGGATAGACAATCAGCTTGCTGACATCTTCACAGAGGCATTAGATTTCGAGACCTTCTCTCATTTGAGAAGAGATCTCGTTATGTGCCTTGTCTAACCAATGTTGGTTTGTGATGTTGTGACACAACATATCAACATCAGTCACAACATCTGTATACTTTTGCATGCATTTTTATCTTTCTTTTCATACATAATCCTAATGCATTGAGTTTTATTGAAAGTGAAATAGGGTCCTGTGTTGCAATAAAAGTGATGGCAAAAAGAACCAACCTCTTCAATTAGGTGATTGTGGGATTTGCCCGTAGAAACTGGTTTTCTCCCAGGTCCAAAAATAAGAGTTTTTTAACAGCAATTGCTGAAGATTAAAAGATTCAAATCCCTTCAAGGATGAAGAAAATCTGGATACAAAATGATCCTATCTTTAAATATCACCTTCTTGATAGATCTTGACGCAGACATTAACTTGGGTTAAGGGGTAAGTTTCCATTGACTTCACCTAAGTCAATGTTGGTTTATAATGTTGTCAGTAATAAAAAGCAACATTGGATCAAGTCACTGAAATCTTAATATGTTTTTGTATATTCTTTTAGGTCATATTTTTTAGGCATCAATTAGGACATTCATACTTTGAGAAGATGCCTTCTTGATGTGCGTTCTGTTTGTGTTCGTGTCTATCTTGAATTCTCTTAATCTTGTTTTGAATCTTGCTAACCGTGTGTTTCAGTGGAGTTGTAATCGGACGGTTGGACAGGTAATAAAGATATTAATTTGGTGAGTGGAAAATTGCTTTGCAAAGGCTTTGTTCAACTATGGTGATGGTTTATAAAAATCTAGCTCTATCTCGGTTTTAATTTGTAGTTGGGGTTTGTGATTTTTATTCTCCAATTAAGAGATAGTGGGTTATTTAAGCATAGAGATCGTGTGTCTTATTTTGAGAAAGAGAATTTTGGGTTTTAAAATTGGTAGTAGGTGGTTATTTTTTCAGTTTATTCTTTATTTACCTATTTCCTTCCCTACTTCGGTCATCTTTACCCAAATTGACAAGTTAAGGTTTTTTACTTTTTCTTTCTCCAAATTTTACTGCCTACGACACTCGATTTTTTGTTTGTAGTTGTTTTCAGTCTCTTGCAGTATATTAAATTCACCATCACCCAGCAAAGCTCCGGAAACATACTGTGCGTCTAGCTAATAAGAAAATTCCACCCAAAGAGAGAAAAGAAGCAGTCCAAAGCTGTCGTGTCAGCCCATGTTGGTTCTGGTGTTGTGACACTGAAACCAACATCCCCTGCAAACAATCCTGCCTCCTCTCCAAGCTTCGATTCTGATAATGTTCCATTTGCCAGTGCACCGATGTCAACATTTACCTTCGACCACTCTGCTTCCTGGATAAAGCCCCCTCTTCGAACCAGGAATGGAAGCAATGCTTCTTTTTTGTTAGATCCCCTGATCCTTGGCATTTTCCTACTGAATGGATATGGCATATCCCTACCAGCAAAAATACAACATCAAAAATGGTCACAAGGTACGCAAATCCTTGTGGATCGTATCACGAAGAAGACCTTTAACCTGTCTCGCCTTATCCGACCCTCCTTGCTCTATCACTACGGTCTTAGTCCGCTCAAGTCTCCGTTGGAAGCGGACATTGGTAAAAAACATACCCTTGGCTGCATATTATCTGACCCGTTGTTCTTATCACCGTTCTTTCACTTTGTTTTACTTTTGTAGACACAATGTTCAAGAGGTGCGAGCTAAGGCTGGAGAGGCACGAGAGAAGGTTGTGTCCGTGAGTGAAGCCCTCCCCAAGACAACTACCGAGCCTCGAGGCGACCTCCCCGCTGTGAGTTCTGGTGAATCCTTGCCTTCCAAGAAGGCTTTGATTGGGGCTGACCAGCCTCCACCGAAAAGAGCTAAGACCACCCCACTCCTGGGCTTGGGGATACCACACAGGCCCTCCCTCTCTACCCCGAATCAATCTTTCTTCACACAAAGCGTGTTGAAGAATAAGGATGGCCACACCGTTGCTCAGTACTTTCAAGGTGTTTGTCCTACCATCGAGAGGGAGCAAGTGGAGAAATTGGGGGACGCTGAGTTACTCGATACTTGGAGTTTCACTCTCTCAAAGGTAAATAGCCCCGATCCTTATAGACTTGTGATTTTTCGTAGTTCACCTTTAAATCTCATTCTTTCTCTTCTTTATAGGCCCTGGCCCTGACTTCCAACCTGAATGCCCGCGCACGTCTTGGCTTCAATGACCCCCAAGTGGTTGTTGATTTCAAAGCCACACGGACCAGGTGGACACTTTGAGCTCTAAACTGGAGCACTCCCAAGCTGCCTTAAAAGAGAGCCAGGAGGAGAATTCTTTTCCTAAGGCTCAACTGGAGGCTCAAGAATGCAAGCTCATAGCCAAAGTCGAGAAGGCTCATGCTGAAGGCGTGAGAACAGGTCAGGAGAGCTATCTTCAATCAGAGGAAGTCCTGTCTATTGTCCAGGGAGTTCAGGATGCTACTCGCCAAGTCTTTGTCCGCTCCAAGGACTTTTATGGGATCCCGATATGGACGACCTTTCTATGCGGACTACCTCTTGGAGAAGGTGAAGACATGGGTGGCCTCGGGGGGCTTGGCGGAAATCTTTGAAAAGGAAGATGCTTTGAACGATACTCCTGATTACCCCCACATTCCTTCAAGCGATGAGGATACCCGGATCAGCTCCGTTGGGGCCACGGACTTCCTGAATTATGCCCTTTATCACTTTGAGCCTGAGGTTCCGGCTACAGATCCCACCGACCCCGCTCCTTCGACCATCCTGGAGAATACCCCCATGGTTGAGAATGAGGGAGCGGACCTCGGGGATGAAAAATTCAGTTCGCTGCTTCAGACGGGTCTCCTTTCCACCTTTGATTATGGCCAGTAGTGTATTTAGGGCTTCTAGGACTTTTGTCACTAGGCTGGGTGTAATGTCATCCATGTATTTTGTTTTTTTCTTTTTGACTGTGTGACATGACGCCCCTCCTTGTAATTGAAGTTTCTTCTAATGAACAAATGATTCTTCCTTCGACCTTTACTTGTTTTAACTTGTGTTTTTACTTGTCTGATTTTTATGCTTCTCTTTGTCTGATTTTCATGTTTCTCTTTTATCTAAAGATTCCATTTCTCTCTTGTTTGGCCATACCCGAGCTTTATTTTGAATGTATTTCTAGAGAGTTCGGGAAGGATATACCTCCAGTACATGCCTTGACCACTTGAGATCCAAACGCGGTAACTTAGGAGATTTTTTATGCCTAGAGATTTCAACGATAGACGCTTGGCGCACCCGAGCTGTATATGTTGCCCACCATTTAGGCGGGCCTTTTATCTTTGCTAGTACAATATTTCAAGGATATTGGCGGAAGAATTTTGCTTTATATACCCCTATCCCCAATTCATTTATCACAACATTCCCTCCACATCAAACCATGTCCGACTCACAACATTCCCTCCACATCAAACCATGTCCGACTCTTCGATTAGCCCGCCATCGGATGCTTATGAACTTCAAGAGGAGGTGGAAAGGCTCCGCCGCTGCTTCGAGAAAAAAGGACAAAACAAGCAATTCTACAAGGATCACTGGAAATCTTCCAATCAGCACATCTTCCATCTCCTTGAGGAAGTGCTAGATCTTCGCGAGCAAGTGAGTCGCCTATTCAAGGTGAATGAAGCCCTAGCCGCTAGTGCTAAGGTTGACACCTATTACCTGAAATTCTGTGAGGTTGATAATGAGCTGTGGAGGTTGAAGAATGCTCGGCGTCGCCCTTCTGCTTAATTGCTTCATGTTTTTTAGTTTATCTTTCCAGGCCTAGCTCAAGCTTTTGGCTCTAGAGCTTTTATTCATGTAATGATTAGTCGACCTTGAGTGCATTTTACTTAGTGCCTCCGCACTTAGTATACGTCTACTTTATGTTTTATGTACGGGCATCCACCAAGTCAAATGGCATTCGCCACTTAGACCAACTCCGAGCATCCCAAGACTCGCCACCGCAAGTAGGGTCCAAGTGATGTACATCACCTTATCAATCCCAAGCATCTGCTCGGTGATTTTCAAAGTTTCAAGGATTTATCACTATTCTTTATCTTTGAATAATAAATATTGGTTCCATTAGAAAACAAATTCATAATCAAAATACAATCAGGTAATTTAACATCATTCTCAAGAGACCTGTGGGAATAGGTCTAGAGAGTTGTTCCTTACCTCTACGTTATACAAAATAAGTCTTCAAATTGGCTACATTCCAGGCCCGAGGTACATTTCTCGCCTCCTTATCTTCTAGCTCATAACCACCTCCTGCCAACACTCCTGTTACTTTGAAGGGTCCTTCCCAATTAGCCCCCAGCTTTCCCAGGTTCCTGGCCAAGCCTGCCTTTCTTAATACCAAATCTCCGACCTGGAAATTCCTCTTCACCACCCTATTAGTATAAGCCACTCTCATCCTTCTTCTCGTCTCCTTCATTCGGAGGAATGCCTTTTCCCTCTTCTCGGCTATCAAATCCATGGAGTCCCGTATCATCACCTCGTTCTGCTCATTGTCAAATGTCAACACTCTATGAGATTCCGCACAGACCTCCGCTGGTATGACGGCATCCATACCGTATACTAAGATGAAAAGGCTCTCCCCAGTGGCCACTTTTGGGTTGGTGTGGTAAGCCCATAAAACCAAATGGAGCTCCTCAACCCATCTTCCTCCCACCTTTTCCATCTGCGTTTTTATTCCCCGAACCAGGACCGTATTGGTGGCTTCGACCTGTCCATTATCTTGTGGGTGATACATCGAAGTGAAGTGTTGTTTGATCTTCATTCTATCACACCACTCCTTTAGGCCTTTCTCCATGAACTGGGTGTCGTTGTCTAATACGAGCACCCGAGGTATGGTATCCCAAAATGACATACGATGTTCTTCCACAGGAACCTCAATATAGCTTCCTCCATGACCCTTACAAGTGGTTCGACTTCTACCCATTTACTGAAATAATCCATAACTATCACTAGAAACTTCCTCTGCCCTGATGTCATAGGAAAAGGGCCTACCAAGTCGATTCCCCATTTCGCAAATGGGCACGTTGCGCTCATGGTCATGAGCTCCTCTGCTGGCCTATGCATCAAAGGGGCATGTAGCTGGCATTTCCCACATTTTTGTACCATCTTTTCTGCATCGGCTTTCAGGTAGGGCCAGAAGTATCCTGCTCTCAAGATCTTCTGGTCTAAAGCTCGGGCACCCATATGGTTGCCAAAACACCCCTCGTGCATTTCCCGGAGCACCTGTTCGCTCTCTTTCATCCCCAAGCATTTAAGTAAGGGTACCTCAAATCCCTTTTTGTACAATTTTCCTCTTATCAGACAGAAACGTGTAGCTCGTATCTTAAGCCTAGCCGCTAGGCTTCGTTCATCGGGCAAGGTCCCCTTTTCCAAGTATGCCTTTATCTCCGCCTGCCAATCCCCCGCTTCTACCAATTCGGATATAGTGATATTTGTCACTTCCTTAGGTGCCATCAGGAGAGTTGTTTGCCTTTCTTTGCAATCCACTGCCGAGCTAGCCACCTTCGCCAAATAAGCAGCGCGCTCGTTTTCTTGCCTTGGGATTTGCACCATTTCCAAGTATTCTAGTCTCTCTTGACATCTCTTGAATCTTTCAACGTATTTCTTCATGTGTTCTTCTCGTACCTCGAATGCACCCCTGGTTTGCTTATAGACCATTTGTGAGTCCAAATGTACTGAGACTCTTATGGCTCCTAACTCCATGGCCATCTGTATTCCTATTATACATGCCTCGTACTCCACCTCATTATTGGATGCTCGAAAATTTAAGCGGACATATACTCCGTTTCATCCTCTTCTAGGCTAATCAGCACTATTCCTGCTCCGCACCCGGTATGTCCTACAGACCCATCAACAAATATTTTCCACCGACCTTCCACCTCCTGAGGTAGCGTCATCTTTTACAAGAAATCTGCCAGAGCTTGAGCCTTGATAGCCACCCGATTCTGGAACTCTATCTCAAATTCACCCATCTCAATCACCCATTTAATGAGTCTTCCTGATGTCTCGGGCCTACTGAGAACTGATTTTAGTGGGAGGTTAGTCCTAACCATTATCTTATGAGCGGAGAAATACGATCTCAGTCACCTAGACATGACTACTAGGGCTAGAGCTCCCTTCTCGATTTTGGTGTACCGAAGTTCAGCCCCTTTGAGTGCTTTGCTGACATTGTATACCGATGTTTGATTTTTTTCCTTCCTCTTTCCTTGAGCTCGTCAAAAGCTTTTTGGCATTCGGCGTTCTAGCTGAATCCCGGGGTCTTTCTCAATATTTTAAAGAAAGGAAGGCTACGTTCTGCAGCTCGAGAGATGAACCTATTCAGCGCTGCCAAATGCCCCGTTAGGCACTGGACCTCTTTCAGGCTTCTAGGAGGGGCCATATCTAAGATAGCTTGAATCTTCTCGGGATTGGCTTCATATCCTCTCTCGGTTACCATGTATCCTAAAGATTTTCCCGACCTAACCCCAAATGTACATTTTTTCGAATTCAACTTCATACGGTATTTCCTCAACATCTGAAAAGTTTCTGCCAGATCAGCTATGTGCGACTCTGAATTGACACTCTTTACCAGCATATCGTCTATGTACACCTCCATGTTTTTGCCCAATTGCTGGGAGAACATCCCGTCTACCAGTCTTTGATATGTAGCTCCTGCGTTCTTAAGACCAAAGGCATCACCACGTAACAGTAGGTTCCTAAAGGTGTGATGAAACTGACCCTCTTCTGGTCTTCTTCTGCTAATTTTATTTGGTGATAGCCTTGGGAGGCGTCCATCATGCTTAGCAACTCACACCCCGAGGCTGAGTCCACAAGCTGGTCGGTCCTCAGTAAAGGGTAATGGTCTTTAGGGCAGGCTTTGTTCAAGTCCCTGAAATTCATACACATTCTACAGTTATCCTCCATCTTGGGGACCAGCACAACGTTGGACAGCCACTCCAGGAATTAGATTTCCTTAATGTGTTTCACTTCCAGCAGCTTGTGCACCTCTACCCGGATAATGGCTTCCTTCTTAGACCCGAAGTATCTTTTCTTTTGCTTGACTGGCCTGAATATAGGATTGATGTTGAGCCTATGCTCCGCCAAAAACGGGTTAATCCCTACCAACTTATTTGGCGACCAGGCGAATATATCTGCATTGTTACGCAAAAAGCTAACCAACTCTTTCAAGATCTCCGGAGATGAGGTGGTTCCTACCCTCACAGTTCTATGTGCTTCTCCCGGGACTACATGCTCTACATGCTCTTTTGATTCATTTGGCTCTACATGCTCTTTTGATTCGTTTGGCAACTTAGGAACCCCCGAGGTGTTTGCTTCATCAGGCACATCCTTCCCTTGTTTGACAATCTGCATATATAACTTTCTCAAGGTGTACTGGTCACTGCCGACCTCTCCCACCTCACCCCTCACTGGGAACTTCATCTTCGTATGATATATATATAGATACCACTGCCCGGAAGCTACTAAGTGATGGTCTTCCTAGCATGGCATTATACGCTGAAGGCGCGTCTACAACCAGGAACCGAATCATCTTAGTTTTTCGGCAGGGTTCCACCCCTAAGGAAACAGAGAGAACTATCGACCCCAAGGGCTATATGGTGCCTTCTTCAAACCCGATTAGGGAGGTCTCTACCGGCTGCAAATTCTCTTTAAGATCCATTATCTCCAAATAATCTAAAAACAGGATATCAGCCGAGCTTCCTGTATCGATAAAAATGCGCCCTACCTCGTAATTAGCTATCATTACTTTGATAACTAAAGCATCCGCATGGGGCCTCAAGACCTCCCCCACATCCTGTGGCCCGAAGTGTATAACCGGGCTATCAGCTACTTGACCGATCTCAAGTCCCCTTCTCCTTTCTGGATCAGCTTCTCTGACATAGCCTTTGCTTAATCTGTTTGAGTCGCCATCACCTGGACCTCCAATAATCATTTTAATCACTCTCCTCTTCGGGGAATCCCGCTCCTTTTCCTCATTTCTTAGATCCACCCAACGAGGTGGCAAAAAATGTCTTCCTCCTTTCTTATAGCTCGGCTTGTTCTTATTTCGTTCCGTGTATACAAACTCTTTCAGATGCCCTGCTTGAATAAACCTCTCTATCTTATCCTTAAGGTGAGTACACCGCTCTGTGGTGTGCCCGTAGTCATTGTGGAAACGATAAAACTTATCCAACTTCTCTCTTCTAAGGGTCACCGAATATGTTCGTGGCCATTTCAAATCAGTTTTGCGCTCAATTGCCATGAAAACCTCATCCTGTGGAAGTGCCAGAGGTGTGTATCAGTCCATTCGTGCTTTGCTGATTACTGGCTCGGGTCTTGCCTTCTTACCTGATCCCCGATCATCTCCTTTCTCCCTTCACCTATCGACTTCGTCTCCTTTCTCTTGGCGCCTGTCAACCTCCTCCTTCACTTGCAAAGCTTCCTCCAGGTGAATGAACCTCTCAGCTCGGCCCAAGAGATCACCAAATCTCCTCAGAGGTTCTACTACAAAGGATTGGAAGAAATCACCCTTCTTCAGACCTTGAGCCAATGCATTCATCAGTGTTTCTTCTGAGGCTAACGGGGCTTCCAACATAGCCGTAGTAAATCTTTCTATGTAAACTCTCAAACTTTCTTGCTCCTTCTGCTGGATGCTGAATAGTTCTAACACCATTTTCTGGTATTTCCTACAACTAGCGAACTGGTGTAAGAACGCAACGCTGAACTCATCAAAGTTGTGTATCGACCCTGGTTGTAGATGACTAAACTAGAGCTGTGCTGACTTGGTAAAGGTAGTGGGAAAAACCCTACACATTACTGCATCTGAAAATCAATATACCATTGCTGAATTCTCAAACCTGCACAAATGATCTAGCGGATCTGCAGTACCATCGTACTCGAATCCCATCGATTGGTAACCAACGGGTAAGTCATCTCCCAGGACTTCTTTCGAGAATGGGTCGCCCGACGAACTCTTGCAGAGGGAGCACTGCTCGCTAACTTCCTCTTTAGCTCCCACACCTCTTTGTTCAGACCTTCTATTACTTCTGGTAAGTCGGATGCATTCTTGCTGAAAGTGTCATCAGTTGATACAGTTGTGCCCTCATCATCTCTCACTCCCGAGCCGTGGGTTGGCTTACCAGTAGTTTCTGCCGATGGATTAGCCCCCCGAGCTGGTGCTGATGTGGTGGGCCCATGCTAGCCAGTCTCTTGTCCACCACTTCGTCAACGGCCTTAGATATGACGCTGGACAACTGTTCAAAAAACAATGATCCCCACGGGTTTGCTCTTGAACTTGACAGGAATCCTGTCCCGGGGGTCGAGTTAGACATAGGTTCGGCGGGATTCCGAGGTTCTTTGTGAGGAGCACTATCTCTTTCCACGGCTATCCCCGATGTGTGGGTCGACGGAGTTTTGTTCAGATCATCGGCAAGATTTCATCGTAGTTCTTCCATAATCGTCGTCGGACACTCACGTCTTAGATTCAAATCTTCGGAATTTCCCACAAACGGCGCAATTGTTTACTACCTCAAAACAAGAGCTAATCAGATGACCTCAAATCCCAGAAAAATAAGACTCAATCTCTACAATGGAAAGAACCTGCATCCAAAAGAAAATATTAGACGGGGACCGAAAGAGTTTTCAGGCAAAACCCCCTACAATGCTTAAGTTAGCGTTTGGAGAAAATTAGGCAGAGTAAGGACTTGATTACAAAAGTGTGTTATCTTACTTTTAATTTTTTGATTAACTATTTATAGATGTACTTTTTTAGGGTTTCTGTAAAATTAGGGTCGTTATTCCACATCACCTTTTTGAGCCTCTCTTCGTTATTCTGCCCCGAATTGGAGCTTCGAGCTCTTTTGGATAATTGACCTGGGCTAAAACCCCGAGCTCTTTTAGATAATAGACTCAGGCTAAAAGCTCCGAGCTAAAAATGGTGCCCCGATTTGATATGATCATTTTATCTTTTTACACCGAAACAAAAGGCAAAATGAAAAGTGGGTCTCAAACATAAATTCACAAGAATGTTATGTTGGAGCTTCACTAAAAAGATGATAGCAAGCACCACGAGACTTGAAATAATTTACCATTTTCATATCATCAATGAACTAGGAACGAGGGTGCTCTTGGCTCGATCCAATGAGAAAAATAGTGTATAATCCCCTAAAAGACGAGAATTCTTTTCCTTTTTAAGTGTGTGCAAATCTCTCTTAATCATCTAGAATGAATTGATTGATTTAATTGCTTCATTGCGTAATTAACTGATTATTAATGTGATTGCTAATTCAGGTCAATAGTTCAAGACACTTTTAATTATAATCCCCCCGTCAATTCTGAATTTCCTCATCTTCAAATCATGCCCAAGTGTCCAGTCTGTCCTTTCCACCGTCCTGCACCATACACATTATTATATAAACAAATATTGTTTTATTGACATCTTTTTATATTTCCCCCAACACTTTTGATTCCTAGAAGAAAAAGTCCTCGACCTTCATTTCCTCCACTTTCATGGCGGCAACTCACGAAAACCCAATGGCCGCCGCCCTGATCGAACGCTGCCAAATCCAGCCGTCCCCCGACACGGTGGCGGAGCTAACTCTCCCCCTCCTTCACTTCGACATAGCCTGGCTCTATTTCCACCCCGTCCAGCGTCTCCTCTTCTTCAGTTTCCCCTGCTCCAAACCCCATTTCTTAGAAACCATCGTCCCCAATCTAAAGCAATCTCTCCTCAGAACCCTAAACCACTTCCTCCCACTCGCGGGAAACATAGTCCACCCCGTCGACTCTGGCCGACCTTTCTCCCAATTCGTCGTCGGAGACTCTGTTTCCCTCACCGTCGCCGAGTGCAATAAGGATTTCAGGCACCTCACCGGAAACCACCCCCGATCCTGCGACGAGTTCTACGCCTGCGTCCCCCAACTGCCGCCGGCGAAACACTCGCCGGACGCCGTCGTTTTCCCCGTGCTCGCGCTTCAGGCGACGCTGTTCCCCGACTACGGCGTTTGTTTAGGGTTCACCAACCACCACGCCATCGGCGATGCCAGCACCATCGTCCGGTTCATCAAGGCCTGGGCCTCCGTCAACCGATTCGGCGGCGATTTGAAGCTAATCGACGACAAATCGCTGCCGTTCTACGACAGAACTGCCGTGGAGGATCCGGATGGCCTGGATTCGATATACTGGGACCAGATGAAGAGATCTCGGCCGCCGGGTTCCTGGCCGTACAAATTCCCCCTCAGTAAAGTCCGTGCAACATTCGTCATCAGACGAGACGACGTCGAGAAGCTCAAAGGGTTTCTACTGACCAAACGGCCGGAAATGCACGTCACGGCGTTCACGGTGACCTGCGCCCTCGTTTGGGTCTGTCTGGTGAAAGCGGAAGCCAAGGCGGTGGCGGCCGACGAGCCGGAGTACTTCGGATTCGCCGCCGACTGCCGCGGGCGGCTCGATCCGCCGCTGCCGGCGACGTATTTTGGAAACTGCCTGGCATTTGTCAAAGCTGAGTCAACGCATGGGCTGCTGAAAGGAAAGGATGGGTTCCTAATCGCGGCGGAGAGTCTAGGGTTAGCGATACAGAGGACTGTGTATAATGAGAAGGGGATTCTCGAGGGGGCGGAGGATTGGCCGATGGAGTTTCGGAAAATGATTCGGAAGCGGCTGTTTGGGGTGGCCGGATCGCCGAGATTCGATCTCTACGACGCGGATTACGGCTGGGGACGGCCGAAGAAATTCGAGTCGGTGTCGATCGATCGGGAGACGTCGATGTCGCTCTGTAAATCCAGGGACCACGAGGGCGGATTGGAGTTTTGCTTGTCGAGGCCTAAGAGGAAATTGGATGCGTTTGCGGCTGTTTTTATGCAGACACTCCGAAATCTGTAAATTTTCTTGTCCGGCGGCTGGGTGAAATTGCTAGCTGTATCAGGTAAAAAAAACAAAAACAAAAAAACTCAAATGATTCAATTGATTTACCGCATTAAAAACCCGGGTTTTAATTAGGTTATTAGATATGGGTTTCATTTTTTAGGCTTAGGGTGTGATTTTGTTGTAATTGACTACGACAATGTAACGTGACGTGTGATATGTACATACAAATTGTGTTTGGTGACCATTTTATTCTATACACTCGGCAATGATTTTGAAATATTGACCTAAACAATCTTATTTAGGTGTAGACGGTCTTTGATCGCACTTTTTTTTTCTCTCTCATTTAAGCTCGAGTCCTATCTACCGCCGCTCAAGTAATGTTTATTTCTTTAAAAGAATATCAATAAAAATTCTCAATTTATATGATTGCTTTTCACACTTTTTCATACCGGCTACACCATTGTTTATTTTATTTCGCTCAACTATAAAATTTGCGTCCGCTGTCTTTTGGATAAGTGATTTTTATTTAAATAATTTAATTAAATATTACAAAATTTATAATTAAACCCAAAATGACCGAATGATTAATATATCACAATTGATAGTATAAGAGCGTCTTTTGAATTCATAAGACAGTCATATTTTGATTGTGAAATATAATTTTTATTATAAAATTCATATTTTTCAAAAATATTAAATAGCTGATTTGCAAAGTATGATATTTTACATTAAAAATATAAGATTTGATTCGAAAATTATGATCATCTCGCATGAAATAGTAATTAGTAAGTTAATTTTGTATAAATAATTAGTATTTTACTAACTACATTAAAAAATAAATAGATAAATTTGTTAAATATACACTATAAGATTTATCTTCTTCTCTTGCCTCATGTCTTTTTTGAATTTTAAGTGTAGACGGATGAATGATATGCACACAGATATCTAAACTATCACAATTTATGTTTATCAACTACACTTGTTATATCGGAACCATAGTCAATGGTCCAGAAACCAGGATTGGGTCATCGTTGGGTAACTGTAACCAATTATTATTTTTTTTAACTTTATATATATATATATATATATATATATATATATATAAAATAAATTGTATGTGGTTATATTATATATATAATTAAAAAATATTATCTCAGATTTAATGTATAAATAAAAATAGATGATTTCGATTAAAATCCGAACCAAGAGATGAACCGTCATTTCCAATTTTGGAAACTAAATCTTAGAGTCTTGACGGTTCCCTGTTTTGTGGAGTTGAAAACCGATAGATCCGTAACCATGGGGAGGCCTAGACGGAAGGTAGCTTAAAATCGATCTTAATTATACGGACAACGTAGAAACTGGAGTTGATTCTAGAGCTGCCAAAATAGTTATAGAATTCTACTGTAATTTGGTGGCGGGTGTGGCATTGTTATTTGTCATAAATGATTTAAAATAAGAAAAAATGGTTCATTTTAGAAATGATTTGGATTTCGAGAAATGATTTTGCCCCGTGAGGGTGACGGGTTAAAATTGCCGATTGATCTCATTATCAAACAAACAAACAAACAAACCAAATTTTCACTATGAAAGTACCGAGAAAAATTAAATTTAAGAGAAAAATGATAAAAATAATTCTAGAGTTAATTGAATATAAAATAAAATTCTAATTATTAAAGTTGACGTGATACAAAAATAACAATATTGTAAGCATCGGTCCAGACGCTAGATGTCTCTATGCCAAAACGATTTTGTACAAATTGATAGAAAAATGTTTCAACAAAAAATTGGGCTAGACGGAAATTGGTTTAAAATAATACAAAAAAAAAAAAAAAAAATACAAAAAAGTAATTCTCTAAGCACCACTAGACGTGTCCAGACGGTTCGAATCGCGGTTTACGGTTCGAACAGCTGGTTCGATTTCGGCGGAAATCTCGAACCGTGAAACCGGCCGGTTTGCGGCGGTTTGCAAACCGCCGGTTCACGTTTGGTCCCGGTTTGGTTTGGACGTTTAGCCATTTTTTTTTTTTTTAATATAAAAATTCATATGTTTTGGATTTTTGAAGTTAAAATATATTTTTTAAAATGTATCAAATGAGAAAAATTATATTAGAAGAATTTTAAAATTTTGAAGTTAGTGGGAAAATATAACAAATACTTTGAAAATTTGAATTTATTAAAAAAATATGAAATTGAACCATTTAAAATATTTGAAGTTAAAATAAAAAAATTATATTTGAAGAATTTTAAAATTTTGAAGTTAGTGGGAAAATATAACAAATACTTTGAAAATTTGAATTTATTAAAAAAATATAAAATTGAACCATTTAAAATATTTGAAGTTAAAATAAAAAAAATTATATTAGAAGAATTTTAAAATTTTGAAGTTAGTGGGAAAATATAACAAATACTTTGAAAATTTAAATTTATTAAAAAAAAAAATTGAACCATTTATAATATTTGAAGTTAAAATAAAAAAAAATTATATTACAAGAATTTTAATAAATTCAAAAAAAATTAAAAAGAAATTGGACTTAAACTATTTTTAAATATTTGAAGTTAAAATTTAAAATTTTAATTTCAAATAATTGAAGATAGTTGCCTACGTATTCCTTACCTTGGGAATTAAAGTTCACGTAGTTCTCACTTACCTTACTTACCTTGGAATCGGAAGCGGTGGTGCGGAGGGCACCATACTCATCCATTTACCGACTTGTTGCTAGATCCCGTAGTATTATAATACGTTTCGCTCTCTTCATCTTCACTAAAAACGTTTTTTTATTTTCGTCGATCGACGTTGACCCAATCATGCAATAACATTTGACACTCGAGATTGTGAGGTGTAAGTTTGGATCTCCGCTCGTCCAGCATGTACCCCCCATTCACTGAATGCTTGTTCGACTGAAACGGTTGATACGGGAACAACCAATATCTCCCTCGCAATGATGTTAACAACGGGATAAAGTGATTTCCTTGATGCCCACCAATTCAAAATATCAAACTCGTTGTCGGCTTCATTTTCCCCCAACGTTCCATACTCAAAAGTCGTTGTTAGATAAGCTTCAAGTTCTCGATAAGGGTTAGAATCGAATGAATAACCCGAACGCCCCATTCGTGACTTCTTTTGTTTCAAGAAATCTTGAAATCCCTCAATTTCATCGTCGTCGTCACCACTTCTACTAGGATTACCACTTCTAGTAGAAGTTTGTCGCCCATAACATCCGAGCAAATTGAAACTTTATTTGGTAAACTAGCAAATTCATTATATAAGTTTAACTTATATTCACCAACATCTTTTTTAATATCACGAGTAAGGATAGAGCGTGAGACTCTCGTACTCGAGGGATTAAAATAAAGTTGGGTGAACTTTTCATATAAATTATCATTGGCAAAGTTAAAAGGAAGAGATCTAGAAGAAACAAATTTTGCTAATTCCTTTATATAAGTAGCGTCGGAATATGTAAATAAAGAAGAGGAGTTCGTACTTACTTGTCCTCCTTGTAGTTGGGTTTGAGTTCTATCGATGCCGATTTTATTGGGGTGTTTGTTGTTGAGATGGTTGTGCATATTCCCATATCCTCCTCCTTCTAAAAACTGGTAAGTTGATGTACAATAATTGCAAGTGACACAGTACCTCCTTTTTTGTTTTTTGCCGTCTTCCGGAGGTGGCTCGTTTGCGGGTGGCGGGATCTCGATTTTTTGAAAATATTTCTTGTAAATGTCGGATTTTAAATCCGTTGTTGCCCGAGAATGAGTTCTTGGGTTTCTTGGAGAAGGCAATTCATCATCCTCTTCAATGGGTATAGGCGGCACTTCTTCACCGGCAAAGCGGTGGCTCAATAAGTTCGATCAATATAGGTATCACTCCAATCTTCGTCAATGTCGATGCGATTGGGATTGTAGTCACCGACCGAAGGGGTGTTGCCTTGTGATAAGCCATTGGGATGGACATTGGCGTCATCATCGAGTGTTATACTCTTCCCCTTATCGGCTCGACGAGAACGAGAAGAACCTCCACGGCTCGACATTTTTTTTTAGAAGTTAAGATTAATTAATATAAAAAAAATAAGAAGGAGTAGTAATGGACTAAAGTAGTAGGATTATAAATTTAGGATTATAATTATAAAGTACGAAATATATTAAGTTTAGTTTAGAATTAGGAAGGCTTGATAATAATTAAAGAATCTTAGTAAATCACAAAATTTGCAAAGATGGACAATGTAGAATAGAAAAATTATAGAAGATGAGAGATTGGTGTGAGAAAAATGAGTTGGGAATGGGGGGTATTTATATGAGTGAAAAAATAAAAAAATAAATAAAAATAGGCGGGTAAATAGCCGATTTTGGACCAAACCGCCCGGTTTCAGTTCAAATCGGCGGTTTGAATCAACGGTCACTTGATCTCGACCGTTGATCATCAACGGTCACAAGATCAAGACCGTTGATTTCAAACGTCTCGTTGACCGCGCGCCAACGGCTAAATTTGGGCGGTTCAACCGTCGGTTTGAATCGACAATTTTTTTTAACTTTCTAACCGGCGGTTTGAACCGCCGGTTTACGGTTTGGAGTTATAGGGAAAAACCGGAACCGGCCCGCCTTAACGGCGGTTTCGATTCCCGGTTGCGGTTTTAAAACCGTGGTTAACGGTTTCCGCCAACCGTTGACCGCCAGTTCAAACCGGCAGTTTGTCCGATTCCCGCAAACCGGTGGGCACCTCTAAGCCCACCACCCAAACCAGAAATTGGTTAAAAGTATAAAAATGAAAAAAAAAAATCTCTAGGCGTCACCCAGGCATTGGGTTACTGCCCAAACCACCGCTTTGCAAATTTTTGCACCTTAAAAAATAGTAAAATAATAATGATAGTTAAAAATACGAGTGAATAGTAAAATTTTGGAGACGTGTAGTAATAATTGATTATTTTTTGAAAAGTGTGTGAATGAGACTTATAAAAGATGAATACTCTCCCCGGTCTATAATACTTATTGTTTAGTATTGTGCACAAAAATTAAGAAAATAAAGGCTACTAATGAGTGTTACTCTTATTAAAATATTATTATCATATTTTAAGAAAGAGACTTCGTGGTACTTTGTTGAGAAATGAGTAATGGTAAAATTATAAAAATATGTATAAAATTAGGGCTTTTTCTAGCTGCAGACTACCCGTCGTACCTTCTGTCGATAGACACACCTCCAATGAATGTCATGTGTCGGTAATAAGAAGAATACTATTAATTAAAATATCAATATTAATTTGATATTGTCTACAATAACCTTTTATATGTTTAATTATTTAAATAATTGAAGAAATATTTTTATTTTATTACAAAATACTCCAAAAGTTAATTAATCATAAAACACCCACCAAATTACAAAATATATTCTTAAAAAAAACCTAATTAATCATAAACCCATTGAATTTTAAAACCCCAAATAATCCAATCGTCAAACAATCCTCAACCTCAAATCATAAAACTTATAAAACTCAATTAAATTTAAACCTAATCAATCCTAAAACCTGAAATCATAATTAAGCCTAAGTTCCGTTTAGTTAAAATCCTAAAAATTGTCAGAAACCCTAAACCCAAGCCAGAAATCATAATTCTCTATTATTCTTAAAATCCTAAATCATAGGACCAACTTACCCAATCCACCCGTAATTCAATTCAACTATTTGCCCATTCGCAATTTCAGTATTTTTTCGGAGCCCGTATCTCCCTTCAGGCCCCTGCTCGTCGTCGGCAATCACCGTCGGACAACACAATTTTCCACCATTTTTCACCGCCCCCCTCCACCGTCTTGCACCGCAACTATCAACATCCTGGCATCCCGCTCCTCCCGTCCGATAACTTGAAAGCAGACGACATTAATCGTCACAGCCAATTTTGAATTCTTACCGAATTTTATTCTAAAGGTTAGTTTTTTTCTCGAGTACAAAATCGTGTAGTATTTTTGTAATAATTGTTTTTGGTTTGTAAGATATTTGTTCTTGTGATAAACTATCATTAATTCATTATACTGTTACGTGTATTATAGGAATTTGGTTTAAATTTACATAAGCAGGTGAAATATTGAATTTTTGATCAGATTTTATTTTGCCTAACTATCCAATTGCTGTAGTTTAGAGCTTAGTGAATTTTTGCTTATCTTTCCGCATACCTGGGACTTTTGTAAAAGCTCAGTATATAATAATGTCAACTTTTGTTGTTTTATATTTTTGGCTGAAAATTGGTTTTTCACTTCGATGTTGAGTGAAATGCCATGAAGTTAGTTTTCTCGTTCAGGGTTGAAATATTTATATTTTTTGGCATCTTACCGTTGTCTTAAATACCATAAACTGGCTTGAGTTTATCATCATTGACAAATTCTTTTTCCATGTTTTAAGCTTTTTGATAGGGCCATATTGGTCAGGCCCGGATTGAGGGTAGACCTGGAATCGATAGTAGATAAGAGGGGTCGAATTGGCGTAAAGAAAGAGTGGCCGAGAACCCTTCCGGAGAAAATGGCCTCTGAGCCAGACCTGCTCGAGGTTGGAACTAAAAAGACAAGTAGGGATCACTTGTCAGAATTCGCTAACTGAATCAGCCCCTAATTCAGGGACTATGTTCCCGAGATCCCGGAAAAGGGGTCCCACCACCAGGGAGAGCCCGTATGTGTGCCTGACAGACCTGGAATAAAAGAGGAAATGACATCAATAACAATCAGAGCCGGAATGGGTCTAAACAGACCTGGCAACCAGCTTGCCCGAGAGGGAACAAGTGGGACCACTTGTTCCGAATATGTTTCATAAAACGGCCCATAATTTGCGGCATGTGTTCCCGAGATCCCGGCTGGGGTCCCCATTAGGATAAGATATAAATACCCTAACTTGGGGACAGTAAGAGGTATGTTCATACAAGCATTCCTTCTTATTTTTCTGGAAAACACCTCATCGCTTACTAACTTAGGCATCGGAGAGGTTTCCACCGGAAAACCACCGGTGGTCCTTTCTAACCTGTGTTTGTGGTGCAGATTTTGGAAGCTCTTGTGTGCCCAGATCTTATTCGGGTGGCTCACTATTTCAGGCCGAATCAATTGGCGCCGTCTGTGGGAATCCGATCGAGCTAAGGCGTGAGGATGACTTCGGATGGTTGGAAGCGAAATCTGATAGGGGAGTTGGGTGGCACTCCGAGTTCCGCCGTGCATACTCATGCACAACAGGCACCAGAATCATCATCGATACCAGATACAACGGGATCGGCCATGGCAGCTCCGCCGGGTTCCACGCCACCGCCTCCGAGGGAACCTGCCGTGGGTGGGGGTGTCTCTCTCAATGAGTCACTTCTGACACAGTTGTCAGAATTGATTGGCAAGGCTGTGGAGGCGGCGGTCGAGAAAAAATTCGCGGGAATGACATCGCTCCCGGTTAATACACTGCCGACGCGGGCAGCCCTGGTAGCAGAAATAGAGCCGCTGCACGTTCGGCGTATGGAGCGACTCCACCAGCCGGATAGAGAAGAGCATCTTACCACAATCGACGGCGACACGGCTAGCCAGGCTAATCCCGGCCTGGTCGAACAGATGCAGAGCCTGCAGAAAGAGGTTCGTGAATTTAGGAAAAAGATGGTGGGTGCAGCTGCACCACCGGCACGGCGAGGCACCCCATTCACGGAGGAGGTCATGTGTGATGATGTCCCAGCGTCTTATCGATCCTTGGGTTTTGAATATAATGGGACGACGGATCCAGCAGACCACCTCAACCGTTTTGAGATAGCAGCGGCGTTGCACAAGTTTTCYGATTCGGTTATGTGTCGGGTCTTTCCAATGACCTTTACCAAATCGGCACAGCTCTGGTTCAGCCAATTGCCGCCAAAATCTATCAGTAACTTTGACGAATTTAGCTCGGCYTTCCTACATCAATTCACGAGTTGTAGGAAGTATCAGAAAATGCCGCTCGAGCTCTTTAGTTTAAAGYAGAAAGAGAATGAGAGCCTACGTGCTTACATCAATAGGTTCACAACAGCGAAGCTGGAAATACCCTCGGCATCGGAAGAGCTGCTTGTAAACGCTCTGGCACAAGGTTTGAGGAAGGGAGAGTTCTTCCAGTCYCTGGTGGTAAGACCAGCATCGARGTTTGGAGWGCTCCTGGAGAGAKCCRAGAAGTACATCCACTTAGAGGAAGMTCTGARGCTCAAGGATGAAGGGGAGAGGAGAAGAGAGAGGTATGACAGGGATGATAGGGTGRTGACAAAAAAGCCCAGACCAGAGCTGWCAATGGGTAGATCTCGTTTTGATAAATATACCCCCCTGGCGACACCTCCGGGYGAAATCTTGCAGGCAATAGAGCGTCASCCAGAGCTSAAKTGGCCCAAAACATACTCGCAGAAGCCAAGAAAAGAAAGGTCAGATCGCTTTTGTCGCTTCCATAATGAATATGGACATAATACAGATGAATGCACGCACCTGAAGGACGAATTGGAGAGAATGGTCCAGGCTGGACACCTAAAAGAATATGTTGGTGCAAAGAGAGGTGATACCAGGCCTGGACATCACAGYGCAGACCGCTTCTCGCAAAGCAAAGGTGGTCGGGCGGATGCTCAGGACAGAGGAAGGGCTGGATCAAGAAGACCTGACCAAGCCCAGGTCGTTCATGGTGAAATCCAAATGATAAYGGGGGGAGAGCTGGATGARCACTCTAAGAGAACCCAACAMAGTTATGTTAGGGCTGCTAAAGACCTAATCARAACGTCCCGAGAGGTGGGRCAAGTAGCGGCSACGCCTAACATTTGCTTCGGATCGGAGGATAGTGATGGCATMCTCRCCCCACACATGGATGCTTTGGTRATAACAGCTACTATTGCCAACTATAACGTTCGCCGAATTTTTGYGGACACMGGATCTTCTGCARATATTATATTCCTGGACTGTTTTACAAAACTAAAGTTGAATGTTGAACTTGAAGAGGTAACCACTTCCCTGGTTGGGTTTGCGGGAGGTGCGTTAAAGCCTATGGGAGCGGTGARACTCCTGGTAACCCTKGGGGAAGAGCCGTATAGGGTGACACGGATGGTGCGTTTCTTGGTGGTAGACGCACCATCTTCGTATAATGTCATGTTGGGTCGACCCTCTTTGAGCCATTTTCAGGCTGTCATCTCAGTCTTCCACATGAAAATGAAGTTTCCTACGGAGGACAGAACTGGTGAGGTAAGGGGAGACCAGTATGCCGCACGACAAACATATGTGGATTGCATACGACGAAATGAGGAGGAGTGGATGAGCAAAAGGGCTCGGACGGAGCAGCCACAGATAGAATTACCGAGATGGGAGGAAGGGCTGATGATAGTAAAAGTCGTTCCAGGTGACGCAAGTAGGACTCTGTGAGTGGGCACGACGCTTAGCCCTGAAGTATTGAAAGACCTGGTTGCTTTGTTAAGAGAGAGTTCAGATATCTTTGCATGGCCCCCTCAAGACTTAGTGGGAATAGACCCTGAAGTCGCTGAGCACCACCTCAATATCCGCCCCGATATAAAACCAGTCAAACAGAAGAAACGAAATTTTGGGCCAGAGAAGGAGGCTATCATAGAGGCGGAAGTGGAAAAGCTCCTGAAAGCTGGACACATTCAGGAGATACAATTCCCAGAATGGCTCTCCAATGCGGTGCTGGTCCCGAAAACAGAAGACTAGTGGATGTGCATAGACTTTCGAGACCTGAACCGTGCCTGCCCAAAAGATCACTACCCATTGCCAAGAATTGACCAGCTTGTGGACTCCACTTCCGGTTGTGAGCTTTTGAGCATGATGGACGCCTCGCAAGGGTACCATCAGATTAGATTGGCTAAAGAAGACTGGAAGCGTGTTAGCTTTATAACTCCAAAAGGAACGTATTGCTATGTGGTCATGCCTTTTGGCCTTAAAAATGCAGGCGCTACCTATCAGCGGCTGGTGGATAAAATGTTCAAAAATCAGATTGGTCGGAATATGGAGGTATATGTGGACGACATGTTAGTCAAAAGCATAAAAGCAACGTCGCATGTGCAAGATCTTCGGGAAACCTTCAACAGTTTGCGACGGTACAAAATGAGGCTTAACCCAAAGAAATGCATGTTTGGAGTCAGAGCTGGAAAATTCTTGGGCTATATGGTCACGGAAAATGGTATTGAAGCCAACCCTGAAAAGGTAAAGGCTATCATGGAGATGAGCGCACCTCGGAATGTAAAAGAGATGCAATGCCTGGCGGGACGAATCAATGCTTTGAGCCGGTTTATGTCCAGATCTGCCGAGAAGAGCTTACCATTTTTTCAGGCCTTGAGGAAGAGGGCCAGGTTCCAATGGAACGATGAATGTGAAGAAGCCTTCCGATCGCTAAAAGAGTAGCTGGCCAGCATGACCTTACTCACTAAACCCATCCAAGGAGAGCCCTTGATATTGTATCTATCTGTGGGACAAAAGGCGATCAGCTCTGTCCTAATCAGGGAAGACGGTAAGATACAAAGACCGGTATATTTTTGGAGCAAGGTCTTGCACGATGCAGAAGTAAGGTACGTGGAGGTGGAAAGGGCGATGCTAGCCCTAGTAGGAACTGCAAGGAAACTACAACCATATTTCCTTTCTCAGACAATCATCGTGTGAACCAATCTACCATTAAAAAATATAACGGATAAGCCCGAAGCATCAGGGAGGCTGGTCAAGTGGATCATAGAATTGAGTGAGTTTGATATCACGTTTGAATCCAGAACAGCGATTAAAGCTCAAGCTCTAGCTGATTTTATGCAAGAAATGGCTGGTCCCCTGGATGAGCTGAAGGAGTGGATAGTTTTTACTGATGGGTCTGTATGCAATCAGGGCTGCGGGGCTAGAGTTGTCCTGATAGACCCAGTGGGAGCATCTGTTGAATTCGCTATCCGATTAGATCCCACATTTTCTAACAATGTCGCCGAGTACGAGGCTCTTTTGAGAGGGATTCAAATGGCAAAGGATCTAGGGGCGGAGCGATTAAGTGCCAGGGTAGACTCGCAGCTCGTCTTTAAACAAATTAGTGGTGAATTTGAGACAAGAGAGGAAAGCATGCAGAAATACCTAGCTAGGTTCAGAGTGTTAGCCAAAGAAATGAAAGAATTAACTGTTACTCAGATTCCCAGGGAAGAAAACGGCTGCGCAGACTTCTTAGCAAAGGTGGCAAGTTCAGCCACGGATTGTTACGAACGTACGATCACCTTGTTGAAAGCAGAAGGGGAGTTCGGGGTCGAACAGATCTGCACGGTAGCCGAGGAGGATGATTGGCGCTCTGCCATAAAAAGATATCTTGAACAGCAGGTCTTGCCAGAGGAAAAAAGAGAAGCGGCRAAGATACGGAGCAGGTCTGCTAGATTCTGCCTGATCAAGGGAGAGCTATTCAGGAGAGGATTTTGTCAACYTCTTTTGAGGTGCTTATCGCAAACGGAAGGAGAGYTGGTGTTAAGAGAGATACACGAAGGTTGTTGTGGCAACCATATGGGAGCCAGAGCTCTGGCCAGTAAGATATTAAGAGCTGGTTATTTCTGGCCTTCCTTGAGAAAAGAAGCTGAGGACTTCGTTAGAAAATGTGAAAAGTGCCAGAAAATGGCGCCGCTAATCCACCAACCGGCGGAAGAGCTCATGGTGATGAGTTCCCCCTGCCCATTCGCAAAATGGGGCATTGATCTGGTTGGCCCATTCCCGATGGCCCCAGCCCAGAAGAGGTTTTTGATTGTGGCTATTGACTACTTTAGCAAGTGGGTGGAGGCAGAGGCCCTTGCTAGAATAACAGAGGAGGCAGTGATGGGTTTCATTTGGAAAAATGTG
>BMAC01000193.1:1295010-1341401 GCA_014905375.1 Phtheirospermum japonicum
AGTCCAAATGGCATGCGGCGATAGGCAAATGTGCCGAAGGGGCACGTGAAGGTAGTCTTCTCTTGATCCTCGGGTGCTATAGGAATTTGAAAATATCCCGAGTAGCCATCCAAAAAGCAGTAGTATGAATGGCCCGCCAACCTCTCAATCATTTGATCGAGAAATTGAAGAGGAAAATGGTCGTTCCAAGTCATGGCGTTTAGCTTACGATAATCAATACAAACTCGCCAACCCGTTTGCACCCTTGTTGGAACCAATTCGCCTTCTTGATTTTCGACCACCGTTACCCCCGACTTCTTCGGAACGACTTGAGTCGGAATCACCCACCGACTGTCAGAAATGAGGTAAATCACCCCAACATCAAGCAGTTTTAGAATCTCCTTCTTTACCACTTCCATCATTGGTGGATTCAGTCGTCTTTGGGGTTCCCTAGATGGTACAGCATTCTCTTCGAGTAAAATTCGGTGCATACACATGGAAGGACTTATCCCTCGCAAATCCGCTATGGTCCACCCGATTGCTTGCTTGTTATCCTTGAGTACTTGTCGCAATGATGCCTCTTGGAGGGTGTCCAAGCGAGATGAAATGATCACAGACAGTGTTTCGTTATCGCCCAAGAAAATATACTTTAAGTGCTCCGGTAGGGCCTTGAGTTCGAGCTCTGGTGCCTTGACTATGGATGGAACGACTTTTTTGTGTGAGTCGGGAAGTTTGATGAAGTTTACGTCCTCTTCTCTCGGTTTCGCATTAAGTGCGCGCAAGGCCGACATTGTCTCTCGTACGTCATCCTCCCAAGTTGGTCCAGTTAGAGGGTAACTCAAAAGCAACGAGTCCTCCACCAAACTTCGTGTGATCGTCGTCTCGAGCTTATCTTGTTCATGCATTTCGAGAAAATCCTGCGCTAGAGAGTCAAAACAATCAAGTGCAAAAACAGAGTTATCGCAGTCAGGAAATCTCATAGCATCAAAAATATTGAATTAACAAATGTGACCGTCAAATTCCATTGTTAGGGTGCCTCGAGTGACATCGATTTTTGTCTGAGCAGTGTTCAAGAATGGTCGCCCCAACAAGATAGGTGACGATTTTGATGCAGACTCATTCATTCTCAACACATAGAAGTCGGCTGGGAAAATCAACTCATCCACCTTTACGAGGACATCTTCAACAACGCCATCAGGGTAGGCAGTGCTTCGATCGGCAAGTTGGATCACCACCCCAGTTTTCTTCAATGGCCCGACTTTCAAACAGTCAAAAATGGTGCGTGGCATAACATTTATTGATGCCCCCAAATCTAGCATGGCTCGCTCGACTCGCATGTCTCCAATCGTGCATGGAATGAAAAACATGCCCGGGTCATTCCGCTTTTGTGGCAAGCTTCTTTGGAATACGGCCGACACGTTTGCTCCCATTAGGACCTTTTCATCCCCCTTTAACCTTCTCTTATTGGTGCATAAGTCCTTGAGGAATTTGTCGTAACGAGGAATTTGCTTGATCGCGTCGGCAAGTGGAATAGTGATCTCCACCTTCTTGAAAACGTCTCGTATGTGTCTCTCTGTGTCTTCCTTAGCTTTGCGCTTGATTTTTGATAGAAATGGAAGTGGCTCGGCCCTAGGGGGAGAAACAATGGGGTCATTAAAATTATTAGAAGGTTTAGGATTACCCTTTTCAGCATGTTTTGGCTCCGTGTTTTCTTCCTCCGTTTTGTCTTCATTGTCCGGTTCTAGCACTGGGTTGGCCGGTCCTTCCACCTTCTTCCCACTTCGCGTTGTTATGGCGCTCACATTCCTCGGATTTACCTCGGTTTGAGGTGGCAGTCAGCCGCTGCCTTGCGCTTCCAATTGCGTTATGTGCACAACCATTTGACTCATTTGCATCTCCAAGTTTTTTATGGATGCTTTGGCCTCTTGTTGAAATTTGGCGGTCTCTTGTTGAAATTGAGTGGAACTTGTTGCCATTAATTTCACCATCTCTGCCAGTGATGATGATGAGTTTTCCCCTTGTTGTCGGGTTTGGTATTGGTTAGGAAAGTTTTGCCCCCTTTGTTGAGCTTGAGAGGGCCATTGATCTTGATTTCCAGGTATATTTCCTTGCTGTATATTTCCTTGCTGATCCCTCCATCTAAAACCAGGGTGGTCGCCCCATCTCGGATTGAAGGTATGGGGGTACGAATCGTACTTTCTCCCTTGCTCATTCCCGATTCCTAACGCATTCACGTGCGCCTTGCGTGCTGAGTAAAAGTGTGGGCATTCGTCAGTAACATGCTCCAAAGTTTCGCAAAAACCGCATGGTCGAACCTTTGGAGTTCCTCCCGCGCTTATCATTGCCTTTAATTCAATTAAATGGGCCTGTAATGAATCATTACCCATTTCGTTTACCGATTTCAATGAAGGATCACGGTTGCCGAATTGTTGGGAATTGGCCGCCATGTTTGATATTAGTTCCTTCGCTGTCGTCGGTGTCTTGTCCATCAAGGTGCCTCCACTAGTAGCATCAATCATGTTTCGATCAGTCAGACTCAATCCCCCATAGAAGTATTGGATCAAAAGTTGCTCGCCCATTTGGTGTTGAGGGCAACTCGCAACAAGCCTCTTGAATCATTCCCAGTACTCATGAAACGTTTCTCCTTGCGCCTGCCTAGCTGAACAAATGTCTTTCCAAAGATTTGCCACTCGTGATGCGGGAAAGTACCTCTGCAAGAATGTTTCCTCCATAGCCCCCCACGTAGTGATGGATCCCGAAGGTAAGTAGTAAAGCCAGTCTTTGGCTAGGTCTTTTAATGAAAAGGGGAATGCCCTTAGCTTGATTTGCTCGTCCGTGACTCCAGCGGGTTTCATGCTTGTGCATATGACATGGAACTCCTTCAAGTGTTTGTGCGGGTCATCTCCAGTGAGTCCATGGAATAAAGGTAGGTGATGGATTAATCCGGACCGTAGCTCAAATGTAGCATCGTTCACCGTTGGAAAGGTAATGCACAATGGTTGTTGAGGAAGGTCGGGATTTGCCAACTCCTTCAACGTTCATTTAACTTGAGCAGCCATCGTCTCGTTTTCTCGTTCTTCGCTCTCGCTCGAAGAATCCTCGGATATGTAGTTGGGTAATACCTGCTCTCAATTTGAAACCTCCTTCTTCTTCTTTAACTCACGACCTCTCTTGTTGATTTCCGGATAATAATGCAAATTCTTCTTCCCGGACGATCTCAAGTTCATTCACCTGAGAAAACACTCAACAATAGTTCAATTTGTTCCAATAAAATTAAAGATAAAATAAAATACTAAAATACTAAAAATCACAATTTAACGCGTCACTCCCCGGCAACGGCGCCAAAACTTGACCGCCTGTCGTTAAGCGTCAAATTAAATATTTATTTTCCTCAGCTTCTCTCCACTAACTAGTAGTAGCGATAAGTAAGGGTCGAACCCACGAGGAGTGTGGTTAGATTGTGATGATTCGTATTTTATTTAAATAAATAATTGAGGTAGGGAATTATGAATTAATTTAACTAATAAAATAAACAAGCAATTAAATTGGCAAGAAAATAATTAACGAAGAACTCAATAATAATAAAGGCCTAGTTCTAGTTCAGTTTCCACCCTCGATTCACCCAACCACAATATCATAATCCATTCATCACATGCGATTAAAAACCCTAAGTAGCAATAAGCTCTGCTACTCGAATTTACCCTTAGTGTGTACTCAATTAAAATAAGCTCTTTAATTGAATCTAATTATTGAATAACCTAGAATAAGATCTCTAGGTTCAACCCAACAACAACATTAATAATTAGGAAAATATAATATCTAGGCAACAAACGCATAAGCTCGGTTCATTCAACCTATGTTGTGTTGTCCCTAACGATTTACAATCATTAGTTGCTTTAGAGAAATAGTAATTACGAMAATTACASRGGAAGYAATCCTATTTCTAGCAATAGATAACCAATCCCTAATCTAGGTGATCAAGCCAAATTAAGAATTAAGCAATCATAAACTGAAAATAGAACAACACAAACAATCGCATATGACGAACAAAAAACAATATTGCATAAATCAATTAAACATAGTTTCACGAGGGTTTCAACATTCCTAGAACTAGATAATAAGTTTACTCACTCATGGAGTTAAGAAAATAAAATAAAAGGTTCAGATAAACAAACATAATCCTTGATAAAATAGGAGAGATGATGTGTTGAACTTGAATCTTGCGTCTTGGAACGTCAATATTCAAGTTCCCTTGCGTTTGGATGACTTGGAATGAGTTGGAACCTCTCTGGACCTCCTTAGAACCCTAGGATATGTTATATTATGCCTCTGGAACGAAATAGGGTCGGGTTTTATATAGAATTCCTCTTTCTTGCCTCCCAAGATTCTTCCTAAAATAATTCTGCCGAGTCGACGGAGAGTCGACTGACGCGAACAAGTCCTCGGCATCGACGCGAATCACCTGCCTGCGTCGTCCAGCGTGCGTCGACATCGACGCTTCAGAGCATGAGCGTCAACTTAGCGTCGACTGCATGGGTCGACATCGACGCTTCAGAACATGAGCGTCGACATAGCGTCGACTGCATGGGCGTCGACATCAACGCTTCAGAACATGAGCGTCGACATAGCATCGACTGACGCGAGTCAGCCTTTGGCATCATACCGCACATCGCGTCGACTGACGCGGTCCATCCTCGGCATCGACGCGTCATCGACGCACCATCTCGATTCTTGATTTTTCTCTTCTCGATTCGTCGATCCTCGTTTCTCTACTTCCTTGTGAGACATCCTTCGATAAATATAGCACCAATTACTGCAAAATAAAGAAGAAATATACGATTGGTGCTTGATTGCTCATAATAACAATTATACGAGAAATAAGCATATATGATATTATTAAGCACATAAAATCACCGGAATTAAACCATCAATTAGCGTGTAATTTCTCATTTTTCAGATATCCTTGGGGGAGGAAGTCGTTTTTATGTACCATTAGCAATTTTAGGGAAAAATTTCATAAAGGGAAGAAAAAGGAGGAAGAGAGATCTGATAACTTAACGAAGAGAGTTGGTTTAAGATTGAAGGGGTTTCCACTTGCTATAATGCTGAGCTATTTTAGTTAAATTTGTATTTTGACCTATTTTACCTTAAAAATTGTATTGTTAATTATTTGATTATTTCTGTTCTTTTGTTCAGGTTTGGGCTTTCGAAGCGATTTTGGATCTCGGGGAGAGTTTTGCCAAATGTTATGGGGAAGCAGTCCCCAGAATGATCAAATGGTCCGTCCATGACCATGTATTGGCAAAAGATGTCCACATCCGTTTAGAGACAGGAAAGGTAACAAATTGTATCTACATATTAGTCTTGAGTATTAATCTTTTGCAGCACACAAGTATTCAAACAAAGCTCATTATGTGCAGTTGAATGTAAAACGCACACTGGAGCCGACAGCAACAGAAAAATCTGCTCCATTCTGGCAGGGAATGGCTAAGTTTGATGATGAAGTGGAATCAGATTTTGGCGATGGCAACGGTGATGATGAGCCAGGGTGCAAGAGAGCTAATCCTACTGCCATTCCTTAATGTGAGTTCCGTGCGTTTGGAGGTGATAGTGGGATTAACGAAATCCCATACTGTTGCATGGGTAGGTTGATGGACCGAAGGTTGGGTGTTTTTAAACAAGCGGTTATGGAGATGGTGCAGCCTAAGTTGGATGTGATTGACAAGAAGCTTGATTATTTGATAAAAATGATGGAGGAAAAAAAGAAGAGAGCCATCATGTTGACCAAGAAGATGTCATCCAAGAAAAATTGGAAGATGATAAATGTCGGGACTCGAAAGAAGCTATTACAGGTATTTTTTTGAATCGTTAGGTCGTGTTAATATGTTTTATGAGAAAACATCTCCATGGATCTACTGTGCAATTTAACTAACTTTCATTCAAAATGCAGATGAAGGTTGTCGATGGTCCTGCGGCACGAGTGTTTTAGAAAATCAAAGAACTTTTGCTAATGAACCTGGCGTTGGTGGTGTCAGACAAACGATGAATGATCATGAAGCAGGTGATTTACCACTCTTGTATTTGTATATACTTCACTAGTTGTAATAAATAAATATTTATTATTTATTAATTTATTTCATCTATGTGCCAAGGAGATCTTGTCGATTTTGAGTTGTTCCCAGTGGGTGGAACGAAAAGGCGAACAGAATCGCAATGCTCTCCTATTCTAAATCCAAAAAAAAGGCGTAAAATTAAGAGCATTACATTGTTTGACCCTAACAGAAAGGTTGAAGAGGCCAAGGTTGATGACCTTCATCGCTGGCTAGCGAAGGCCGCGAAAAGGTAAGTATATGTTTGAAGAAGCTGCTTTTTGAACTTCATATACTCAGTACATGTATGTTATAAGCATTCCATATCATAAATTATTATATTTAATTTTCCACGCTAAAAATAGATGTGATCGTAGATTGTAAAAAATAATTTGTATGTTTTTTAACCATTTGATCCTATTGAGTTAAATTATTAATTCACTTTTTTTTTTGTCAGCAATTTGCTACCGTTAGCAACGTGTGACGTCTCTAGGAAATTTTTCGACGACATCTTGACGGACAGGTGTTTCATGGGTGATGTAAGTTAATATTGTGACATGCTAAATCATATTACGAAGTATTCTTCTATTCCATTTAATGATGACTTTTTCTTAGCATGTCGATACTGCATTATTCCACATGCGAGAGCGGGCAGCAGAGTACACCCACATTTTCAATCAGTCATCCTGTGTTCTGGATTCCGGATTTGTGAACCAAGTGATTAATCTTACCGCCGAATACCAAATCAAGGTAAAGGGAAAAAAATGAACAACATGGCTGGCCTAGAAGCGCTCGTCAAAGACCCCGATAATGATATCATAGGCTCGTTGTTGGGCTGTTATGTCGAGGGGAAATTGTCATTGCACGGTAAATCGTGGAAAGGGTGTCGATTCTTGTATGCGCCCCATTGTGTGGATAATCATTGGTTTGCAATGAGGGTTGATTTGGAAGAGCGATGTATTGAAATATATGACAGTATGCCTCACCACATTAGGCATGGAATTATGACACAGGTCATAGTGCCCCTTACTATTCTAATCCAAACTTTTGTGCACCCCTTTTATGATTTTAATTTAAAAACATATAGGTTTGCTCGCAAGAGTACGATGAACTTGTAGGTGGTAAGTTTGACTCGAGTCGATTCTCTCGAGGAATTATTTGTTCGGTCTCTAGATGTTTTTCTCAATTCACATATAATAAAATACATGTACATTGGTTTTTTTTTAAGATTCTGAATTGATCATTATAAACTAAAGCAATATCTAAACTAAGACTAATTAAACTAATTATTTTAAACTAGATTATCAACTATGAGCAATAATAAAACTACCAATAAAACGCAAGGAAGATTTAAACTTAATTAACGAATATAAGAACATGAATATAATAAACTATCACGACGCAATTGCATCATAAGAATCTAAAACAGGAATATAAAGCATGAACTAGTTCGCATAAATAAACTAGATTAATCCAATATCCAATATCCAATATCTAAGCATGAAGTAATTAAACTAATTAAATTAGTTCTAAACTTAACTAAGAATTTAACTACGAAATTAACTATGAAATTAACTACGAAATTAACTAAGAGTTTAGGAAACTTATTGTAACTACTGAAAGTGGTAAAAATCTCCAGCTATTCTAGAGTTGAGGCGAAAATCTCGAATTAAAGTGAATCTTGAGTCGTACGGACTTGAATCTTCAATATTGATCTCCAACTTCATAACGGAGTGTGTAAATACGTTGTTTCTGTGCTGGCTAACCCTAGGAAGTTGTCTCTACTCTTTGGTAGTCGTCTCTCCTTTTAAAAATCCGAAATATGGAAGGTATTTATAGATATAGCATGTCTTGGCGCACAAGAAACCCTAAAAATTCATTTCTGGGCAGCCACGTCGACGTCGCGTCGACCGATGCGTGCTGGAGCTCGGCGTCGACGCTACCTGTGTGCTTGCGTTGACTGGGCGGGGTCTTGGATCGACGCAACAGCAAGTCCCGTCGACTTGGCTTCGACAGACGCACTCTTGGATCGACGCTTCAGAGAGTTGCGTTGGCTTGGCGTCGACAGAGTGTCGACCGTCGCGTGCAGGATCCACGTCGACGTAGCGTCGACGCTTGCGTCGACCGACGCAACTGATAGTATGTCTCATTTTCTTCGATCTTTCTGCTACTCGTTCACCGGAAAGCTCTTTCTCCACTTTTGAACATTGAACTTCATCTACTTACGCGCTGAACTCTTCCGGTTACTTAACTGTAAGGTGAAAAACAACGAATAATCACCTATTCTCATCAACTATGATCAAAATACGGTAAAATAAGCTGGAAATATAAGAATATGGAATTAAGCTTAGATCATCCAACTTATACCAAAAACAAATAGAAAAAGAACTAAAAAGCTAATAAAAATAAGGACAAATCTACGCTAATCAACTATCCCACGCTTAATTGGTTTGTTCGTCCTCGAACAAACGATAAATTCAAAGTATAAAAAGTATGAAAATCAGTCTAAACAATGAGTCGTGCAATTTCTAATTATATAATTTTGAAAATATAGGTACAAATCACGCAACGACAAACACTTCACATTTATTACATCGTCGCTTCAAAATCAAAATCATGCATCCTCTCAAAAGGAAGATAAATATGTGCGTGTACACTCAAAAGCACTCAAGCATTGCTGCATGGGATGTGTTTACACTCAAATCATACAAATATATGCACAATAAACATGCACGGAAAATTAATCTCTTTTCAATCACAAATTAAATGTGTTGTCAACAAAGAATCGGAAAGGGTCTTTTCGGGTTGTAGTGTAAGGCTTTTTGGACGGGTATGGAATATATAAGTCATGTGGATAAATAACTCACTCAACCTATTCTAATCAAGAAGCAAATGTGCTTCACCTCCTTCAAAAGAAAAACCTCACTAAACACTCATAACGTAGCCTTCAACATAGGCTATACCTCAACTCGAAACTCGTAAACCGATTGTAAGCTCAAACCACTTAAACACAATTGAAGCTTTTAATGTGCTTCTTATCACAACTCTTTTGCCTCTTAGACATTAGGCTTCATTCGAAAATAAACAATAATAAACAAGCCTTTTTAGCGCGTAGGCTATAACTAACATAATTCAACCTAGACCCACCATCCTTCTTTTTCTTTATTTCATCCCCCTCTTATTCTATTTTATGGGGACATTTTTTTATATTTCTTTTTTTTTTTGATGGTGGTCTTTTATTACAAAAATTCATAAAATCATAAATTCCTAATAAAAATTCCAAAAATCTTAATAACCAATAAAAATACGAACTCCTACCCCACGCTTTTAATGGGTTGTAGGGGTCTACTCAATAAACACTCATGGCTAAAGGCATGGATAATTTGGCTATGATTGGCTCATTCGAAATTTATAGTGGCTAAAATTGATGGATATGGCCGGAATAGGGTTTTTTCTATGCCTTAACGTCATTTTCAAAGTCAACTACACACAGCGGTTTCAAAGAGATATCAAATCAAAACTCATTCAAGTACATGCAATAATGATAAACACTCAGGCTACTCACTGACGTTTTTTGCATGAAAAAGTTTTGAATTGACGCTACTTTTTGGGTTTTGTGAAATCAATTGCGTCCAAATACTATTTTACAATATATAAATAATAATAAAATTTTTGGAGTTTATGCACTTAAACACGCTCAAAAGACAAGAACCTCAAATCATACATAGTCAACTTTGATAGGCAAGCCATACAAACACAATTAAGCGCAGAAATAGCAATTAATCACGTTTAAGAATTTAATTATTACAGGCCAAATAAAAATTACACAAATAAGCAATAAAAATCACACTCGACCACCCCCCTCTCTAAAAATTCCGGCAATCTCTTGATTGCCACAAATACATCAAAAATCAAAAAGAAGAAGGGAAGGAAAACATCCCTGAGAAGGTCGATCCGCTACTCGTTGAATTGTGCAATATGCCGGTGCTCCATCATACGTGATATGAGATGTCCTAAAAAGAAACAAACAAAAACAAAGAAAATGAAAATATTTTCGGATTATATATATATATATATATATATATATATATATATTAATTTAAAAGCATAAAAATAAAGATACAACGATGTCAAAACTCGCGGGTTCCATCATCCTCGGGAGCATCATCGACGTCCATGCCGGGCTGGGGAAATGATGCCTCAAAATGCTCCTCGAGTCTTGATATACGAGCTCGCATCTTCCTCAAGCTCCGCCGGTTTTGCTCGTGGTTCGTGTCGATCTTGTCGTCGATGATTTGGAGCTTATCGGACATCTTCAATTGAAATGCTCGGTTATCCTCGAAAAATTGGCCCCAATCGGGGCTCGGGCCCGAAGTGGTACGTGGGGTCAGCTCCATTATCGTGTCGCCATCCTCGTTATTTAGTCGAGACGAGGAGCCTCCTTGAGTCGAAGATCTCACTCGGGGTGCAGGGGTACGTGTCAAAGAAAGTAAAGTTGTCCCAAGTGGATGCAATCCGTTTCCGACTGTATCAAACCCGAAGTGACGGGAGAGGCGGGTAATGTATGGTGCGAAGGAGAGAAGTGGAATTTTTCTACCCGGCATACCCTTGGTAACATTGTAGAGTCCGCTCAAAATCAACGGGTATAGTCGGATTTAAGGACCGTTAATAAGACATGTGGAATGTAGAGCTCGAACTTGGTCTCGTAGGTGGCCTCATTTTTGCATAAAATGACGTGGACGAGGATCTTGTAAGCGACATAGAGGGCTTCATCTTGAATCTTCGATCAAGGAAATCGCTTGCAATCGCCCGTGTTTCCCCCGGTTATCATCCCCCCCAAAGAGGCTAAATCGAAAACTTGAACGCCCACCGGGTGGTCCCCTTCAGTCGGGAAACCAAAAATGATGCCAAAAATTTCCTCTTCTACATGAACGTCATTACCACCTAGCCTACATGTGAACGTCTCATCGTTCCGGATTGCTAAAGTAGTGAAAAACTCGAGCATAAGCTCGCTAAATCCGGGTACGTACATGCGGGCAAAATACCCACAACCGAGGCCGTCGACATAACGAGAGAGGTCGGTGTGGTGCTCCGATCCATTCGAGGCCTCCTCCTCGATGACATCGATGTTCAAAGTCCGATGGGTTGCGAACCCCCATTGTCGAATATTTTTAAAAATGCCCCCTTCCTTCTTGTCGAAAATTGGGAACGATGCTCCGTATTTCCCCGAAATATCCTTACTTTTTCCCGCTCGAGACATTTTCAATCAAGTAGAAGTTGAACGGGAATGAAAAATCTTGAAAATAAAAATTTTTGGTTCTTTGGGGAATTTCGTTGGACACTTGGCGTGCGTGTTCAACCAACTAATAACTTGAGTAATTCTTGCACCAAAGGCTTCCCAACACAAACAATCAACAAATATAATAGTCCTAAGAGAGTTTTAAGCGAAGTACCTCAACAATTGTAGCTCGATTTAGCTTGTTTCCAGAAATTGCCCAAAATCCTACGTAGCCCGTTTTGGAGAATTTGCTTGTATGTTAGATAGTGGATTGAATTTCTAAGCAATGTGGTATATGTTGGTCGAATTGTTGTGAATTGGTGGTGATGTTTGGTGAGTGTTTGCTAGAGTTTTGAAGAAAGAAAATCTTTGGAAAAAGAAGGAAGAATTTGAAGTTGGGGATTGAAAAGTGAAGGAAAAGAGGGGTTAGGGCGATTTTTAAGCTGTTTTTCTGGGTTTGGCCGCGGGTCAAGACGTATATGGGTCGGGTTGCCAGGTCAAAATCCGGTTTTAAACGCTTTTAGGCCGCGTACGGGGTTCTCGTCGACACTGCGTCGACCGACGCGAGCCAGATCGACGCTACAGAGAGCAATTTCTCGGCAGGTGCGTCGACGTCGCGTCGACCGACGCGAGCAGTCTCGGCGTCGACGCGGGTGGAATTCCTGGGCCTATTTTTTCTTCGCTTGATTTATCAGTTTTCCTCGTTCGAGTTCTTCCATCTGTTCTAAAAAGATAAACCAAAATAAAACATTAAATAAACTTAAAATAAATACTAAAGGATACAAAAATCTCGGGTTGTCTCCCGAGAAGCGCAAATTTTAACATCACTTTCTCGATGCTATATTGTTCGTTTAATTCAAAACGTACGGTGGGTCTCCAAACTCCACCAACTTGCGATCTCGATTCTTCTTTCCTCCATCGTGATAAGGTTTCAGTCTATATTTGTGAACTTGAAAGGATGATTTTCCGACCTCATCATACAACGTGGCTACTCCATATTCGTCCATCTCTTTTATCAAGAACGGTCCACTCCAAGCAGTTTCAAAATCAGCCGGGTCAAACTTACGTTTGTGATTAAACATCACTAATTGCCCAGCCTCATATTGCGAGTTTTTAACTTCCTTGGTGCGAACCTTTTTTAAATTCTTCGGATTCCTCGTCCAATCGTTTCTATATGCCTCGCCCTTGCTCCTTGCATAGTTAAAATTTTTGTTGGGGTCGCTTGAATCGTACATTGAATGATTTGTCGGTGGCTTCACACCCACCTTTTGCTTGAATTTAGGTGCCTTGCTCTCCATATAAAATTCATCTCGAAATTCTTCAATAATATCATTTATGTCAATCCCTAGTAACTCGATCAGATCTTCTCCACTCAAATGCTTCTCGTCGTCAAACTCATCAAACTCCTCACCAAAGTCAACTTCTTGATTACCCCCCTCCTTCCTTGGAAATTCGGCGTCATCCCCGTTGCCTAATTCATCCACAACCACGACTCCTTTTAGCTCATGAATGCATGATGAAACAGGATCAACGAACGAACAATCATCTAGCATGGCAGGGGTAGGGGTATTTTGAATATCCTTTAGAGAAAATGTCACTTTTTCGCCAAAAACGGTCATCGTCATCCTCCCCTTATGAACACCAATCAAAGTATGAAAGGTAGACATAAACGGGCGCCCAAGTAAAATGGTATGCTCCATGCTCTCAGCCGATACTTCACCAACGTCCATAACCACAAAATCAATCGGAATTACTAACTCTCCAACTTGTACTAAAACATCCTCAACTATCCTCAAAGGTAGCCGAATTGAGCGATCGGCCAACTGTAGTCGCATGGTGGTCAGTTTCAGCGGTCCAAGATCAAATTCTTGATAAAGCGAATAAGGCATTAGATTAACTCCTGCTCCAAGATCTAACATTCCTATTGACTTTTGTCCATTAGCCAATGAAATAGTGATGCAGAAACTTTCAGGATCGCGTTCCTTGGGTGGTAATAGCTTCTTGAAAACCGCGCTAACTTCCTTTGGCAGTGTTACAAATTGGTTCGATGCCAAGCGTCTCTCCCTTGAAGCAAGTTCTTTGAAAAATTTTACATAGGCGGGCATTGTTTTGATTACCTCCAAAAGTGGCAAGTTGATATTGACGTTCTTCAATAAGTTATATAGTTCCATGAACCTTTTGTTCTCTTTCACTGGACGCAAAGGCTAGGAAAAGGAACAGTATCCTTGATCGACGTCGTTAATTGTTTCGGCGGTGGTGGTTTAGGAACATCGTCTTTGCCGATGGCGTTGTTCGGAATCATCCCTTGAATGGATCCGGGAACATATCGATTAGAGGATTTCTGCAGCTGATCTACTGGTTTAGAATCATCACCCTTGCTAGGATTTGGTGTTGTATTCTCGACTTTGACCTCATCATCTCGGTCAACTACTCCGTTATCGATCTTCTTTCCACTGCGAAGGACATGAACTGTTGATGCCTGTTCTTCTTGACTTTGAAGTTTTCCTTTCTCATCCGAGAGCTTGGCTAGGTGAGTCGATAATTGACCTATTGCTGTTCAAGTTTCCTCTGCCCAGCCGTATTCTCAAGAATAGCCTTTTTCATGTCGGTGATTTCATTTCTAACGTCTGCAAGTCCATCTTGGTTTTTTAATAGTTTCGGCCACTTGATTCTGCTGTCAAACCAAAAGCTGGTCAGTCGATTGAACTATTGTAGGCACCTGCCCTTGCGTATGGAAATTATTTTATGGTGGTGGCAATGGTGCTTGTGCATGTGGTGGTGGGTATTACGGATTGGGTGGCATATAATTCGGACTTCCTGGGCCCCACTTAAAAAGAGGATTATCACGTTGCGTGGTAGACTTCATGGGCCCTTGATTTGAATAATTCTGGATTGCGTTAACGTCTTCATGTTGTTCAGCATTATTTGTGCACATATCTGCTAAATGTTCGGGGGATCCGCATTGGTGACACGTCGCAGCAACCTTCCTTGAAGAGGCCTTGCTTTCCCGCTCGGCCTTCCAGGCTACCAATTTCTCATCAAATATCTCCTCGCATTTTGCCTTAACTAATTTACAGTCGTCTAAATCAAGATCGGGAATGGATATCTCATTAACTTTTAATTTACGAGGCCGAGAGTTGGTTTGTCTAGATTTCTCACTTTGCTTCTCCAACACTCTTCTTGCCTCGGGGGCTGTCAAAACTCTGAAATCTCCTCCTGCTGCTATCTCTACTTCTCTTTTCCCATGGTCCAACAATCCATCGAAGGAAAATTGATTAGTCATCTCTGGAGAGTAGTTGTGGTGGGGGCAAGCTTGCAAAAGCATCTTGTAACGCTCCCACGTTTCATGAAATAGCTCTCCATCCGACTATTCAAAGGTATCAATTTATCTCCTAAGATGTCCCGTTGTTTGTGCTGAATAGTACTGGTTTAAAAACTTCTCGCTTATCATCTCCCAGTCAGTCAACGAACCAGGCTCTAGGGATAGTAGCCATGACTTCGATTTGTCCTTCATGCTATACGGGAAACAAATCATTCGCACCTCTTCTTGGTTAAGGCCATGAACCACAAATCTTCCAACTTCATCAACAAAATAGTTCAAAAATGCCAAAGGGTCTTCATGGGCTCCTCCGTGGAAAGTCGGGAGTAAATTAAGTTGATGTAGTTTAATCTCCACTTACCTTGAGGTTGGTCCAAGAACAATAGCGGACCTAAAAGATACTACCTTCGGACGCGCCAAATCGCATTGTCTAGGTGCATGATCTCCCCTTGGTTCTCTAACTTGGTGCTGAGCTCTTTCGTAGCGGTTGTCATATGCGTTTCTTTCATAATCATTGTCGCGCTCATATCTCCTGTCAAAATGGTCTTGTTCGTAGCCATGGTTTTGATTTGCCAACCAATCAATCACGTGCCTATGATTCTTAGCATGCTCGTTATGCTGATAAAAGTCTTCATTCCTGAATGGCATATTCTCGATGTTGTGTTGACGATTGAGATCATCGTTTCTTTCTTCGTTTTGCCTCATATTTGCCATGTTGGGCTGGTGATTCACTACGTTGTGCTGTTGGTTGACTCCTTCATTTCTCCCCGCGTCTTGTCTCAGATTCTCTACGTTCTGCTGATAATTAGCCCAATAAGCTCGGGGCTGTGGTTGTCCTTGAATAACGATTGGTTCGCTCCCATACCCGTTTCGCATTGGGCGTGGAGGTGATCTTGGTGGGGAATCTCCATTTTGAATCGATTGTGCTCCTAACATTATGTCGGGAACTCGGTCGCAAACAAAATCAGTCACTGTTGAAGTACTATTCTTGGGAATAAGAAGGGGCCTTGGTCTCGGTGGGTTTGAACGATGGATGTTGTCAATGAATGGTGCAAGGTCGCATTGGAGTGATCTCTTACCTTGCATAAACTCAACAACAAATCAACGTACCAAGTGGCAAAACCCCAAACCAAGTGAGAAAAGTAAAAAGAAAATAATAACTCAAAAAGAAAGTAAAATGAAAAACATCTTTATTTCCTACTCGTTGCTTCCCCGGCAACGGCGCCAATTTTTTGATCCAAACTTTTGTGCACCCCTTTTAAGATTTTTAATTTAAAAACACATAAGTTTGCTCGCAAGAGTACGAGGAACTTGTAGGGTGGTGAGTTTGACTCAAGTCGATTCTCTCAAGGAAACAACTGTTCGGTCTCTAGATGTTTTTCTCAATTCACGAATTATCATAAAATACATGTACATTGGGTTTTTTTTAAGATTTTGAATTGATCATTATAAACTAAATCAATATCTAAACTAAGACTAATTAAACTAATTATTTTAAACTAGATTATCAACTATGAGCAATAATAAAACTACCAATAAAACGCAACGAAGATTTAAACTTAATTAACGAATCTAAGAACATGAATATAATAAACTATCACAATGTAATTGCATCATAAGAATCTAAAATAGGAATATAAAGCATGAACTAATTCGCATAAATAAACTAGATTAATCTAATATCCAATATCCAATATCTAAGCATGAAGTAATTAAACTAATTAAACTAGTTCTAGAATTAACTAAGAATTTAACTACAAAATTAACTAGGAAATTAACTACAAAATTAACTAAGAGTTTAGGAAACTTATTGTAACTACTAAATGCGGTAAAAATCTCCAGCTATTCCGGAGTTGAGGCGAAAATCTCGAATTGAAGTGAATCTTGAGTCGTACGGACTTGAATCTTCAATCTTGATCTCCAACTTCGTAACGGAGTGTGTAAATGCGTTGTTTCTGTGCTGGCTAACCCTAGGAAGTTGTCTCTGCTCTTTGGTAGTCATCTCTCCTTTTGAAAATCCAAAATATGAAGGGTATTTATAGATATAGCATGTATTGGCGCACAAGAAACCCTGAAAATGCATTTCTGGGCAGCCACGTCGACGTCGCATCGACCGACGCGTGCTGGAGCTGGGCGTTGACGCTGCCTGTGTGCTTGCGTCGACTGGGCGGGGGCGTCGATTGACGGGGTCTTGGATCGACGCAATAGCAAGTTGCGTCGGCTTGGCGTCGATAGAGTGTCGACCATCGCGTGCAGGACTCGCGTCGATGCTTGCGTCGACCGATGCAACTGAGAGTACGTCTCATTTTCTTCAATCTTTCTGCTACTCGTTCACCGGAAAGCTCATTCTCCACTTTTGAACATCGAACTTCATCTACTTACGCGCTGAACTCTTCCGGTTACTTAGCTGTAAGGTGAAAAATAATGAATAATCACCTATTCTCATCAATTATGATCAAAATACGGTAAAATAAGCTAGAAATATAAAAATACAGAATTAAGCTTAAAGCATCCAACTTATACAAAAAACAAATAGAAAAAGAACTAAAAAGCTAATAAAAATAAGGAAAAATCTACGCTAATCATATTCTTATCCCTTTGTTGATGTGTGTGCTAGTAGACGAGAGTTACGATCCTGCCGAATTTATGCAAGCGAACATGCCCTATGCAAGAGAATGGCTTAGTGTTTCGAAAATATTTTGTTTGAATTATATAATAATATTGTTGGTTGATAATGTAAACACATTTCATATTAGGTTCGATTGTGGTATGCTTACGTTGAAGTATATTGAGTTTTTACTCGCCGGTAAAGATGTTAGCCTTGAACAAAAGTACATGAAGGACTGGAGAAAGAAGCTGGCAGCAGAGTGCTTTGGTCGTCATTTCGATCCTTGAGTTTGTTATTTGTATTTTCTTTTGTAATATGTATTTCGATTTTTAAAGACATGCTGCGTATTACTTGTTTCTGAAATATTTGGTGGTAGGGATGATCATTTGGGTTCTTCTATCAATTTTATTTGTTTTTGCATACTTGAAGATTCTGGCGCCTGCTCCGTTTATATATTGGCCTAATGTTATGGTGCTTGTCATGAATTTTTGTGATTAAGTTAAAATTATTTATATTCACAACATGTAGCCGTTGTCCCAAAACGACGGTGCACTCATAATGCTTCATTATAGCATATGACCACCAAGACGACTATGCAGTCGTTGTTCCATCTGGTTGGTAGGATGACAATCGACAAAAAACTGTTTTGCTTTATTAGTAATTCGCATCTACCTGATTTAAATACAAATATATATGTGGATCAATTTGACATTACATTATATCAGAAGTGGTCACATGCCAATTATGAACTTATACAATGATCAGCATAATCTAAATTAGAACATGGAAAAATGCACTATAATTACAACGCAAATTTCCCAGACCATTTATCTCAAAACAGACAACATCCCGAACACACTAAAGTAGAACTACTTTTTAAGTCATATATTTAAACATCACGATCCTCAAGTGCGTCAAATAATAAAGTAAATGAAGTAATGGCTTGGAGATTTAAATCCAAGCTCTATTCAAACTTCATCAAAATTTCTACAAGGGAGCTGCCATATTCAATATACGGCTTTACATAACGTTGAAGAGCTGCAAGATCATCTAACTGTATTTTGTATTGGACTTGATTAGGTTCCTTTCTGAAGTATTTAGGTGTTAAATCCCCAGTTCGATGTTGTGAGGCATACCTCGCCAATTTTGCATATATTGTGCTATATTGAAGCGAAACTCTCTAGATGGGTGGTGTAACGACTTCATTCGAGTTAATCATAATCCTAAATTAGATCGGCTCTCTATGGTCCAATATGAATACATAAATATGAATGGTGAACGCTTTTTTAAATGATATTCAGGCTATCAATGTACCCACGAGGAGCTTCGTTTGCCTCGGTGTATATCACTGTTGCCAGCCTTTCGCACGCCTCTTTCGACTCTTGCTGCAATTTTCTAACCGATTAATATCGATAATCTGATGGAATGAAATCTTATTATAAATTTCGCATACAATTCAAGAATAATGCTAACCTTCGTCAGAACACGATTAAGTTGTCCAGGAAATACCATTTGCAAACACACATATAAACCGCAGTCATGGCTGAGATATTAGAGAGACATTAAATTAAATATACGTGGCATACTTTTAATCAATACTCGACATCGAAACATTACCCATTCAGTTGTTGTGGGATTGTGTTGTCTAGTACACCAATCAAAAGATTTTGTAATATCTTCATGAACAAGCGCCCCACCTTCCCATATTTGTGCAAGAGTCTCCACCCGACTCACCTGGATGAACGCACCGCATATATTAGTTCCCAAAAAAAAAGGTTAGTGTGAATCATGAGGAAATAGAAATAAAATTACCACGATCTTTTCTAGTTCCATCCTACGTGTATTTTGGGAATGATCCTTAAGCGTGTCGGCAATCGTCACCTTCTTTGCAAAGAACTGTATGATGCACAAGAACCAATGTTGACCATCACACAGTGGAATCGTGATACTCCCGGATTTGCTCTTAGAACCCTTAAATATGCCTGGGACCCCGAAGATATATTTTTGTATGGAAGTGTCTTCATACTGTCCCAAACATAGGTTCTGCAATATAACACTACAATGTCATCGTAATTTATTTTCGAAAGCAACTACTTTACCCAATAAACAAACCTTACGCTGAAAGACGCTGGGAACGCCCAATCTATGTTTGCAAATCCCATGCTATGCCTATCGTGCCATACTTGAATCGCAGCAAAATCTATTACCTACAACCACCGCAAATAATATAAAGCGTATATTACTATTTTAATCGCCACATAAATTGGAGTTATATGTTAGTTCATATTTACCCCCGTCTTGAACCATGATGGATATTTTATGGTTCTCATATCGGCACTAGTCAAGTACCAGTCTTTATATTTAATCATCATATCCCTAGAACGCAAATAAAATATTATAAAAAGCTTGATTTTACAATGACAACTGGGTATTTAAATAAAAATTGAAGATAAATATTATAAAGAATAATACTTACTCTGCATTCAATTTTTCGTCGAACACATGTGCCACTACTCCTTCATCGTGATCCCAATATTCGCGGATGGAATCGAAGATATCGACTACTGCTCTTACAAGCGGAATAATTAATTGTTTTTGAACTTTAACGAGGGGAATTTCATTAAATATATACGATGTTAAAATAATAATAAAAAAAATGCACAAAATTTATGAACCACTGAATTGATAAACATCATTATGCACCTTTCGCCCGATTGTGCGAAGGATTTTGGTGTGTTGTAGGCGAACGAATGTCAAAAGTGTCTTCAAATAATTTTTTAGGTTGAGAATATTCCGTAATCGATGTAGTCCGATGGGGGTGTCGGGGAGAAGGTGAAGGACTATCATCGATGTCTCCATGCAATATGTATTTTTTAAAATACTCAGCTTTTGGTGTAGTCTTATCGAAGTGGTCGTGAGATGGTAAAGGACAATCATCGCTGTCTTCATCGACGTTGTCTTTTTTATAACACTCATTTTCCAGTGTGTTCCTTTCGACGTGGTTGGGAGTAAGAGAAGGAACATCAACGTTATCCGCGCCTAATTTGTTTGAGATTATATCCGGTTGCTCCATCTTGTTCAGCATCTTGCTCATAATGCCAATAGCAGTTAAGACGCTCTTATTTAACACCGTCAGTTGCTCCATTATACCCACGCCCAAACTAACCGGTAAGTTAACCATGGAGCTGCTTGTTTCCTTTAGATTTGGTTCTGAACCTTGCTGTGACATGCAAGATTGTGAGTTTGTTATTATGATTTATGTAAATTATATATGCTCGTAATTAATATATACATGGCTGATGGTACATACAAAATCATTGTCGTTTTTGATTTCATGAAATTACAACAGGGCACTCGTTACTTTCGTTTGGGACCACTGCTCAATTGTCCAAATTTGTGGACATAATTCCTTGCCCATCGTTGGTAATCCTACAGCCAAATGGTTGAGATAAATAATCTGCCACAAAAAAGGAGCAAGAAAAAATAATGGTTACACCGTCAAAGATAAATATGAGCCATGTATGTCGTCGCGAAGAACGCATGGTGCACACACACATTAAAAAAAGCAACTGATCGACTAATGTTGGTTACCTCCAACATAAGAATACATCCTGCAACGTACGTAGTTTGTTTATTTTTTGCATTCGTTATGCCGGTAATTAGTCTATCCAATATCATCTCCGACCAGTTGTAGGTTTGCACGTACGTCGAATAAACAATATAATCTAACCATTCTAATTCCAAAACTTTATTGGCTTTAGGAAACAAAACGGCTGAAAAAATCGACATTAAATATAAAACTAGAAAGTCGGGCCCTTGAAAACTCGTAACTCTCTTTAACAATTGCATGCATCCAATTGTTTCACCTTTGTTGTCCATAAATAATTTCTTCTGTAGGTCTATGTTAGAAGAGTTTTAGTGGTGTTCAAATATATCAGCGGGTTCAATTCAATTGAGGAATCTAGGTGTTTAAAGCTTTGAAAAGTAAAAGAAAATGAAAATAAAGCAAGTAAACTAGCTAACTATTCTGAAATTGAAATTGCATTTTGGTCGGATGCTTCGTCGTATGCCTCAATATGTAAATGCAAATTAATAATGAAAATAAGCAAGAAAATGCAATATTTCACCATGTACAAGCATGCAAGCACAAGGTACAACTATGCATAAAATCTAAATAATGCAAATAAGCAAAATTGAAAGCATGAATGGAAAGAGAAATGGAAATTGACGTCAAAGTTTGAAACATTATGAAAAATAACAAGTAACAAAGAGTGGATCTAGGATTTAAGTATGAAAATCAAAATCAAGATAAAGCATATGAAAAACTCAAAATCAAGACGATCCAAGACCCGATCTATGATCTAGATGTGCCACTCATCTAGATTCCATAGCCAATTCTTAAGATCTAACTTGAATTCAAGGTGTTAAGACAAAAGGCATGAAATGAAGAAAAATGCAAGAAACATATGAAATCACGTAAAATTAAACAATTTAGGCCTCAATCTATGATCTAGTTATGTCACTCAACTAGATTCCATGGATGATATACAAGATCAAGCACAAATTCTAATACCTAAGGCAAAAAGCATAAGATGAAGAACAAGCATGGAGTTAAAGCATAAAACATGAAATTGAAAGGAAACTTACTTGAATTAAGAAAGGAAACAAAGCTTGAATGTAATTGCATCAAAGTAACAATCCAATGGAGTACTTGGATTCTTCTTGGGCTTACAAACCCAAGGCAAAGCTTGAAAGTAAATCTAAATCTAGAAAAGAAATTACATCAAAGCTTGAGATTTAAATTAAAACCTAAGAAGAGAGAAAATTATCAAGAGCTTGTGAGTAATTTGATCCCAAACCTAGCTTGGGTTGGGAGGGGAGTGATCTCTTACAAAATGAGAGTTGGGTTCTATTTATAATAGATTTAATTGGTTTTAAATGGTCCAAATTAGCCTCAGAGGCTTGAAAATCCCGGGTTTGGACAAATTTGACCAAAAATGGTCTTCCTTGACCATTAGCTGGCCTTTTGGCTCAATTTAGCTCAAGGCGGCTCGGTGTGGCTGAGCCTGGGCGCAGGTGCTGGGTCTTGGCGCTGGAAGGGGGGCTTGGCGCCTGCTGGCGAGTGCTGGATAGCTCTGGCAGGCGCTGGCAAGTGTTGGCTAGCGCTGGCAAGTGCTGGGCGCTGGCGCTGGCAAGAGTTCGCTAGCGCTGGCAAGTATTCCAAAATGTTATGCATTTTACACCTTTAATGCCTTTACCTATGAAAATAGGAATTTTGAACATAAAAACCCAAGAATTTCACCAAACCTCAAATCAATTGAACCCATTTAACCAATTTGAATATAAAATCAACAAGAAATACGAAAAATAATGAAACAACTGAATAACCTAACAAATCATGACTTAGAACTACTAAATCAACATAAGATTCTAATTAAAAACACGAGAAAAACATCACAATTACATGCAAAACAACCACCCCACACTTATCGGTTTGTTCGTCCTCGAACAACGAAAAGAATCGAGAATGTACATGCAATAAACATTGTGTAAAAAGAAATATCCTTGTGCTTAACCTAATTAATATGATGGAAGTATCAACATCAACTCGTTATCGTCAAGCATTGCTCGTATTACTCTTCCTCAATTGAAAACCAAACCGATGAATTCCTCACAAATGGAACTTTGAGGATGTTCGCTCAATTCGCTCAAGTGTTTAGTATATGGGACGTGACACGCTCAAATTGGACAATGCATGCACCTTGTCAAGATTTCATAAATCAAAAATTCAAAATTACCCATTGTACATGACCAAACAAGAATCGAAAGAGGTCTTTATTTCGGGTTGTAATGTTGGATTTTTGGTAAGGTATGGGATATTTGGATATAGTGGCTAACACACGATCAAACATGATCAATAACACACAAAACCCTAACTTCTAAAACCCAAGCTTATGATCGCTTCACCCTTCCCAATTCACCAAACTCTCATTCGAAACCCTTTCGTATACTCACACGCTTTTACGACTTTATTTCACCACACTTAGAAGCTTTTTGAATTTGCTTCTTTTTACTAAACTTAGCCTTTAAATTAGGCTTTTCACATGAACGCACGCTTTATCACTTTTCGTGATTTGTGTTGGAGTATTATTCTTCTTCTCCCCCTTTTTTTCTCTTATAAGCAACTCAAAACCCGAAACCCATAATTAATTTCCATCACATTTCTTGTCAACTAATCATACACTCTCACCTCATAATTTATGAAGATAGAAGAGCTAAAATCGAGCTCGGCTAACAAGAAACGGGGCATAGGCTCAAGGGGGCTTATTTGGGATATTTTAAGTAACTTATATATATGGATATGACCGGAACAAGGGTGATATATGTGCCTCGAGGTCATTTTCGAATTCAATCATGTACGAGCAAAATCAAACCTCTTCAATGCAATTTCTATAAAAATGTAAGCAAGACGATAAATCACACAAGGCTACTCACTAGTTTGCACCGAATTTTGGAAATAAAATCGAAAGAGCTTTTAGAGCGTTGCAATCTTTTCACAAGAAAATGTTGATTATATATATATATATATATATATATATAAATATATCCCCTATATATTAATGCAAAGTCCTCCTATCCTATGTGTTTGCTTCCCATGCTTCGTTAGCTTTGGCAAAAAATTTGGTGCTTCGGTGTCATCCGAGCCTAATGTTAACCTAGTTTAGTATTTTTCCTTTTTATATATTTACCTACTTTAAGACTTTACTAATATTATATTTTGCCTAATTCAATATATCTCTTTTATTACAGCTTACCTACTATAATATTTTCCTTAACATATTTTGTCCAATTCAATATCTTACTTTTATTCTTCTAATATAAAAATATAAAAAAATTATATCTAATTAGAAAAAATCTATATAAGTTGAAATAATTTTATTATAGTTCTAAATATTTATATAAGAAAAATATGAGTATATAAAGTTATTACAAAAGGAAAATAAATATAAAAATATAAACTTAAAATTTTTTATCTAATCCCAATATAATAAATTAAAAATAATATTAAAAATATATATGAAAAACAATTGTTATACCAAATAAAAAACAAAAATAAAGTGAAACAAATAAGATAACATAATACTAATAATAAATTATTATGCCTAGAAAAATAAATATTAAATATATTCTAAATCTCTTTATCTAATTCAAATATAATGCATTGATACATATATTATATATCTGCACGAACAATTAGTATCTCATGCAGAATTTTTTTTTTAAATAATATTACATATACTATAAGTTAGATGCACGATATTTTTTTCAATAGAATTATCAGTATCTTATAAAATTTAATTTTTTATATCACATATTCACATATAACACGCGGGTGTTGTACATTTTATATTTTTTCAAATTCAATTTTCTACGGGTTTCCCTATCAAGTTTAAGGTATTTTGATATATTTTACAACTAATTTCGTGACTTAGTGTTAAAAAAACTTGAAAATTCTCTACTCTGTAAATTAGTCTTACTGTGATTAGAACAAATAATGTTCTTGATATATCACAACTAATTTGTGACTCATGGTAAAAAAACTTGCAAAATTCTTAATCTTGAAAACCAGTTTTACTGTAATTAGAACAAGTAATGTTCTGATTTGTGCGTAAGAATTATTTGTTTTGAAAACAAAATAAAGAATGTTACGATTTGTATGTACCATTTTCAATATTATTCTTTTGGTATTTTTAATGAGTATTACTCTTTCCAAATCCCGCATAATATGCGTGTGTCTGCTTCGCATGCTTCGTTTGACAAATAAGAAGTTCTGGTATTTCGGTTGCGTAGGTTTCATTCGAGCCTAATATCTACTTAATTTAATATTTTCCTTTTATTGTATCTCACCTAATTTAATATTTTCATTTTATTATATTTTGCCTAATTTAATATTTTTTTTCTTTTATTATATTTTGTCTAATTCAATATTTTCTTTTATTCTCCTAATATAAAATATAAATAAGTCATATAAAATTAGTATAAAAGATCTAAGTTAGTTGATTTAATTAAAAGATAAATGCATAAGATATAATTTTAATTAAAAAATTATTATGAAATTATTAAATAAGTAGTATTTATAATAAATATTAGGGAACATCTACGGTGCCTTCACAGCACCATTCTTCACTGAGTGGGATTTAATAGGGACCATTATATAAATTTTTGACTTTTTAAACTAAGAGATCTATGATTGTAAATGCAGTGGGATGGGGGCATTGTGCCCTTAAAGATACCGTAGAGTTTTCCTAAATATTAATATAATTTTAATTTTATAATTTTAAATATTCTATATAAGTATATTAAGATTTATTTGAAATAATCTAAATATGTAATTAAATATTGGTAATGAATTCAATCTAACATAAAAACATAAAATTATATAATAATAATAATAATAGTAATATAATAATAATAATTATTATTATTATTAAATATTGATTAGACATTGGTACAATGCGACACGAGTTGAGAGTATGACATCAGTACAAAATAAGTAGAGATTATGCACGGATTTAGAATGTGACTTCTTTTGAATTTTTATAAGTATGTAAATAAAATTATTAACGAATTGAATCTAAGCATGGAAATAAAAACTTAATAATTATAATAATTAATAAATAAATTAGACATGTACAAGGCAAGGAGTTGAGAATACATCATTTGAATTCTCATTTTACATAAAAATTTTTAATTATTGCAAATATTTTTATATTTATCTTTTGATAAACCCGTGTAATACACGGGTATTAAACTAGTATATATATATATATATATATATATATATATATATATATATATGTGTGGTGTGTGTGTGTGTGTGTGTGTGTGTGTGTGTGTGGTGTTGTGTGTGGTGTGTGTGTGTGGTGTGTGTGTGTGTGTGTGTGTGTGTGGTGTGTGTGTGTGTGTGGTGTGTGTGTGTGTGCAGGTTTGGATGAAGCACAAAAATTCAACCCCTCACACAAGAGGCCATAAACATGCAAAAACCCGACAAGTAAACTATTCAAACTTCCAAGCACGGGAGTTGTTCAACAATGTAATAAAGACACAAACGACACAAAAATCGACTCAACCATATAAATGCGCAAATAGTAAGCGTCACTTCGCCAAGGCTCGAGTTAAGAAAGATAAATCATGCTTTATAAAACCCGGGCCCTAACCACCTACCCACCTCACACTTAAACCATGCAATACCCTTATCGCATTTTAATGAAAATCAAGTAAAATGAGAGTGAATAGAAACTTCCTTAACCGAGCAAGTTTGGGTCGAGCTCGGTGGGGTCCACTTACGAATCAAGCAATCCAAGCATAAATCGAGCATGGCTAGTATCTTCCAGCTTCGTGAACGTTACCAAGCCATCAAATCACCCAAGGTTGGAGTCGGAAAACCAAACCTAGAAAATAGAATCACATAAAAATCAAAAACACGAGAAAATATGTACACAAAACAAAACCAACGATTCAAAAGAACCAAAAGACAACACAAAATTTTTATTTTTCAATTTTTCAAATGTTTTTGGATTTTTATATTATAAGAAAGAAAGAAAGAAAGAACGAAAGAAAATGAAGGAAAAGAACTTGGGTTGCCTCCCACGAAGCGCTTGTTTTACGTCACTAGCTTGACGTACTCCCTTTTTGATCAAGGTGGAAAGATAACGGGAGGGTTCACTAAAATAATTTCCTCCTTTTCGGGAGGATCCACTCTTTGGAACGTTCTCGGCGCATTGAATAGTTCAAATAGTATTCGCCAAAAAGCAAACATTCCAAGCGGGAAATTAAAGCTTGTCTCGACTAGGTCTTTGGGTGGAATAGTAGTTTTGAAGTGTCCCGATGACTCGTCAAGAATACAAAAGAAATATTAGCCGGCAAGCTTGTTCAAACTTTGATCGACAAATGGCGAAGGGAAATGATCTCTCTTGGTAGACACTTTCAACTCTTTCAAATCGATCAACGTCCTCCAACCCATTGTATCCCTCGTAGCCAACAATTCTCCTTGTCCTTCCTCGAAAATGAACATGCCTCTCGTCTTTGGCACCAATTCAATGGGATTCACCCACTCGCTCTCAGTGAGTACGAACATTAAGACTTCCCATAACAATCTCCAAATCCCGTCTCTCACCATTTCATCAAAACTCAAATTCAAAGGGATAACTCCCTAACCACTCCGGGTTTCCAATCAATAACACCCTTAAGAACTTCAAGCACTTTAACCGTCCTCTCCTCCTCTTCCTCTCGATGCGAATTTGCAAGGATGAAAATCGACTTGCTCTCCTCTTCCTCCTCAAGATAATCATTAATTTTTCCAAGCTTATCATCAATAACCTCCACCTCCCCCTCTAAAAAGTCATCGGTGCCCTCAACGAGCCATAAGAAAACTTCATCACACAAGTCTTGAGCACGTTGGAGCACAACTATTTCGTCATCACAAACAAGGGGCTCAACAACCTCGCAACAATCCTCAATATCAATGTCCGGACAAACCTCCCCCGCATGGTACATTTCCTCCATATAAGCTTGTTCGATCAACTCTTGGGCCACGTCCATGCATAAGCAAACCTCGAAGGATAAGCTTGATGAATAGGGTATAGGGGTATCTGGAATATTCTTTGCAAATTTGGGGAGGGTAGAATCGGGAAGAGTAAGAATACTCGTAATAGAAACCACCTCCACCTCGGACGGTGGGACAAGCTCATTATCAACCACCCCACACTTATCGAGGATCGTGACCGCAAGAGGATGCGAAGGTTAGTTTGGCAATTCGTCTTCCTCATTCGCTTGCTTCAACATATTCACATCACTTTCCAATTGCTCAATTGTAGTGCTTAACCCGTTCGTCAAAGACTCAAGAGCGGTGAACCGAACCTCAAAAGTGGTGAACTGAGCCTCAAATGACGTCGACATAGCTTGAAATTGTTGCATGATCAACATTAGATTTGGATCGGAGGCCGGCGGTGGAGCATTTGTCGGGATATGGAGGGCGGAAGGGGCATTTTGGGAATTGTAGCTCACACCGCGAAACAACTCATACGGACCGGGATTTTGAGCACTAATATTGGCACCAATCGGGGTATGATTGAAATTGTAAGCATGAGGACTTCCATACGGGCCGAGATCTGGATTGTGCATGTGCGGACATTGATTAGAAGCACCATAACCCTCGTACGGATCATTCGTACCCATGTAGCCACTATACCCAACATGGTTTACACCATGCCCTCCCATGTTGGGTTGCCCATAGCCGAATCCACCATTGGCAACGTGGTTTGCACCATGCCCTCCCACGTTGCCAAAACCATTATACATCCCATTCCCAACATGGTTTGCACCATGCCCTCCCATGTTGGGAATGTATCCACCATAGCTATACGTACCTTGCATACTTAATAAAAAATGTCAAATAACAAAGAAAGCTAAAAACACAAAGAAACAACAATCAAATCGAAAGCCTTAACCAAGACGAGTCGCAACGGCGCCATTTTGTTAGAAGAGTTTTAGTTCCCCGACAATGGCGCCATTTTTTTAGAAGAGTTTTAGTGGTATTGAAATATATCAATGGGTTCTTGGCTTGGTATTATCGGAAATCAATTCAATTGAGGAATCTAGGTGTTTCAAGCTTTGAAAAGTAAAGGAAAATGAAAATAAAGCAAGTAAACTAGCTAAACTGTTCTAGAAATTTAAATTGCATGTTGGTCGGATGCCTCGTCATATGCCTCAATATGTAAATGCAAAGCAATAATGAAAATAAGCAAGAAACTGCAATGTTTCACCAAGTACAAGCATGCAAGCACAAGGTACAACTATGCATAAAATCCTAAATAATGCAAATAAGCAAAAACTGAAAGCATGAATGGAAAGGGCAATGGATATTGACGTCAAAGTTTGAAACTTTATGAAAAATAACAAGCAACAAAGAGTAGATCTAGGATTTAAGCATGAAACAAAGCATGAAAATAAAAATCAAAATAAAGCATATGAAAAACTCAAAATCAGGATGATCCAAGACCCGATCTATGATCTAGATGTGTCACTCATCTAGATTCCATAGCCAAATATTAAGATCTAACTTGAGTTCAAGGTGTTAAGACAAAAGGCATGAAATGAAGAAAAATGCATGAAACATATGAAATTACGTGAAATTAAACGATCTAGGCCTCAATCTATGATCTAGTTGTGTCACTCAACTAGATTCCATGGATGATTCGCAAGATCAAGCACAAATTCTAATACCTAAGGCAAAAGGCATAAGATGAAGAACAAGCATGGAAATGAAGAACAAAGCATGGAATTAAAGCATAAAACATGAGATTGAAAGGAAACTTACTTGAATTAAGAAAGGAAACAAAGTTTGAATGTAATTGCATCAAAGCAACAATCCAAGGGAGTATTTGAATTCTTCTTGGGCTTAAAAACCCAAGGCAAAGCTTGAAAGTAAATCTAAATCTAGAAAAGAAATTACATCAAAGCTTGAAATTTAATCAAAAACCTAAGAAGAGAGAAAATTATCAAGAGCTTGTGAGTAATTTAATCCCAAACCCTAGCTTGGGTTGGGAGGGGAGTGATCTCTTACAAAATAAGAGTTGGGTTCTATTTATAATAGATTTAATTGGGTTTAAATGGGCCAGATTAGCCTTAGAGGCTTGAAAATCCCGACTTTGACCAAGATTGACCAAAAATGGTCTTGCTAGACCATTAGCTAGCCTTTTGGCTCAATTTGGATCAAGGCGGCTCGGTGTGGCTCAGTGTGGTTGAGCCTGGGCGCTGGAAGAGGGGCTTGGCGCCTGCTGGCGAGTGCTGGCAAGTGTTGGCTAGCGCTGGCAAGCGTTGGCTAACGCTGGCAAGTATTCTAGAATGTTATTCATTTTACACCTTCAATGTCTTTACCTATGAAAATAGAAATTTTGAACATAAAAACCCAAGAATTTCACCAAACCTCAAATCAATTGAACCCATTTAACCAATTTGAATATAAAATCAACAAGAAATACGAAAAACATTGAAACAACCGAATAACCTAACAAATCATGACTCAAGACTACTAAAATCAACATAAAATCCTAATTAAAAACACGAGAAAAACACTACAATTACATGCAAAACAGTCTAGCCCTCTGTCTATTTTCGCTGGTGTCTTTCCCCCTTCACATGATAGACCAAATACAGCCTGCACTGTCTTCGCATTAAATTTTATAGACGTCCCATTCACTGTAAGTGTCCTTGAGTTAGTGTCAAAATTTGTCACTAGGGAACTGACTAGCTTACGGTCCAGTTGGGTTATCTTCATGCGAGGAAAGGCCCCAAACCCTACGAAATTTATTTGAACACGTTTCTCGACTGACAATTTTTGATGTATGTCTTACAAAATCTTCAGTGGAGGTTATTTTCTACTGCCAGGGTTTTTTTTTTCGAATTCATCCCTATAGATATACATTTAAAAACGAAGAACACGTAACTAATATGCATGATTTTTCATGAAAACATCCATACATATAATTTGAATAAATTGTAAATTTAGAATATTAATTTCATATACTAATTTACACGAGGGTTGTAATTAGAGAACAAGCGAATAGATACAATATTATCTGAAACATAAACTTATAACATAAATTCTCAAATATTGACAAATTCACGTCATTTATATAACTATAAGGACGAAGGTGAGTGGTACCTTGATCTGAAATCGGCTTCTCGATATTTTTACCGTGATATAGAGCGTTCGGATTTATAGTCCCGTCGTGTTTGTTGGCAATTTTTTGGTTCCACAAATTCGATGGAGCGTATGCAGAATTTTAGGTTCGGCTCTGGGTTATGGTAACTTCCCCATAATAATCCACATAGTAAAATATCTGATTTGACATGCTTAGATAATTATTATAGTATCTTGTCCATATTAAGGGGATATAACAATATTTTATGATTTTCTCAAAAAAAGAAGCAAGCGTACGAAGAGGACTATCTACTTTTGTATAATAATATTGCGCCGCGAATGTAATTTTTCTTTAGATCTTTATTTATTTTTATTTTTTGTATCACAATAACGAAAACTAAAAGGAAAAAAATACGGGCAATATTGTTTTTTAATTTTTATAATAAAATCTTCAATAAAACTTTGTAATTATTTCGGGAAGAAAAACAAAAAGCCCAAACACATAAATAAGCATGCAAATAATCATTTAACCACTTATCATTCATTAGTATGATTTTCTAGTGATTTGAAATATTCCTTAGGGAAGTCTTCATTAATTAYTAAATCCTTTTTTTTTAATTGTATCTTCCCTTTCTATGTATTAWWTTTTATATTATCTTAATTCATCACTATATTGGTATATTAACATTCAGTCAGCCACTTTAAGCAATTATTTGACCAAGCAGTAATTAAAAATCAACTACAAACAATCAGCTAGCAATTATCAATTATAATCTACCATCTATCAGGCATCAGCTCTCAGTTGTTTGAATCAGGTCAACCGATAAGGGCCTAGCTGATTAAAGTTGCTGATTCATGGTCAATTTACCAATATAGACATCGTCAATAATGTGGACTAATATTTAAAAAAAAAGGGGGAAAATGCAAAAAATTTAAAAATCATATTAATGAATTACAAATGATTGAAGAATTATTTCAAATAAATAAATATAATAATATATAAAGTGGATTTTACTAAATAAGGTAGGAGCCTATCCAATTGACGGGCTTCGATTTGTACCTTTCTGTGAACAGGAACCTATTAGGTAGAATATGCTTTTACGAGCTTATTCTTGGTTCTTACCAAGCGGCCTAGAAGAGATTAATGTGATGGATTCAGCTACAAGCACTTTAAATAGTTTCAATCAGTTGAAAATCAATGACTCGTATGATGCACGTGCTGCATGAGAAGTAAGCTCATCATTTATCATTATATATTTTTTACTTTCTTTGGTGATTTGTTATAAGATTTAATTGAAATCAAGAAATTTGGCATTTGATTTTTGGTTTTGTGAGTAGTTCTTTTTCTTATTTTCGAATTTAGTATGTAATATATTTAGTCATGTTCATCATTGTAGCTTTATTTTATATTAGTTTTCTTATGTTAATAATAATGTTATATAAAAAGCGTATAGATTTTCTAGAACTATATCTTACGTCTTTAATATTTATACTTCTATAATAAAAGTAAGATTTTGAATTCGTCAAGTTATGAGAAAATTTTTTTTGAATTTATTAATTAATATTATTAATTATTCTCAGATAATCTCAACTCGTGTCGCATTGATCCAGTGTCTAATCAATATTGTTAATTATTCTCACATAATTTTATATTTTTTATTGATTGAATTCATTACTAACACTTAGTTACATACTTAAATTATTGCAAATAACTCGTAATTTACATATTTCTAAATACTTGAGATTTCAAATACTAAATTTTATTATAAATACAATTTATTAATTATTTTTATAATCAATCTTTTATGCTATTAAAGTGATTTCATATGTAATTTATCTTTTAAGTAAAATACTAATCAGTTTCTTTTTATTAATTATATATGACTATGTTTATATATTAGGATGATAAAAGGAGAGAATTAAATAAAATAAAATTATTAAATTAGACAAAATATAATTAAAAAAATTAAATTTAAAAATATATAATAAAAGGAAAAGACTCGATTGGACAAGATATAATAAAAAGATGAGATAATTCTCATATAGTACACTTCGATGATGATGAGTTTTAATTTTCAAATAATCAAATAACTTTGTTTCATCCCATTTAGGACAAATACAAAACAGTAAATAAAAAATTTACGATATAAATTATCAAAAGTATCCCAACACCTAAAAAAGATTTTATAATACATATAAACTCAGAGAAACCCAAACCCTAAATCTACAACAGACACGCCGTTTCAACCATGACTCACCTCTTTTTCTCTTCACTGCTACAAGTGATGGCATGAGGATTGTGACGGTACTGGACCAGATGATGCATAAACTAAAGATCCGAAAAAGGTTTAAAAATAAAGCAAAGTAAGAGAGGGAGAGACTATCACAGGAAGGAGGGAAAAGGACAGGATGGACGGAAGAAGAAGGTGATTATTAGAATATGCATATGTGAATGGGTTCCATGCATGCACATGCACACACAAAAGACAAAACCAGGTGATGATCGTTTGGAGGCTTGGTACTGTGGTCCCTCCTTTGATCTGCAATTTCCAGCTGTTTTCTTTGTTTTTATATACATACAAATAATATGCCTACACGTAGGTGTTCTCTAGATTGTTCCATTGGTGGGTATAAATATACACCACTCCACTCTTGTGTAATTCAATTAATGAAGTCAATATATTTCCATTTATAAGCACACAGAGTTCATCAGATTTTTCTTCTTGCTTGTAGCTATTCCTGTTTTGGCTTTTATTATAATTTTCCAATATGGTATCAGAGCGGGTTGATCCGACCCGTCTCTATACCTTTGCCCTTTATCTTTTTATGTTCATGTTTAAATATCACATGTTTCTCACATGGCTTTTGGATCTGGAGAAATACAGCCCACTGCTGCAAACAACATCATCCAACCTCAACCTCAACTTGTTCATGTGAAACTTTCTGAATCAAATCATCTGCTATGGAAATATCAAGTCTTGGCCACTGCTCGAGGTTATGGTTTGGAAGGATTCTTAACTGGAGAAACCACACCACCACCAAGAGGTAACTTCATCACTCCTTCATCTATTGGATCAAACAAGATCAACTGATTGTGTCTTGGTTGCTGAGTTCCCTTTCTGGAAATATCTTGGTAAATACTGTTGGATTGAATACATCTTCTGAGATCTGACAATCCCTGGAGTTGGATTTCACAACACAATCTAGGGCTAAAGTGATGTAGCTTAAATCTCAGCTCCACAACTTGAAAAAAGGAAGCTTGTCTATGAGAGAATATCTCAACAAAGTAAAGACTGGTTATGATGGACTAGCAGCTGTTGGACAACTATCCACTGATAATGACCAGATTTCATCTATTCTTGATGGTTTAGCTTCAGAATATGACCCTGTATCTGTCTCTATAAGCTCCAGAATCCCACCATGTTCACTGAGAGAGGCTCAAGCATTGTTGCTAACCTTGGAAAGTGGAATTGAAAGAGCCAACAGTTTCAGCATTGATGGTTTCAAGGGATCTACAAACTTTGCCTCTCAGACATTTGGTAATAAAGGTGGAGATTTAAGAGGGGGATATATGAATCAAGGAAATAGAGGAAGAGGTAATCGCACAAGAGGAGGTTTCAGAGGCACTAGAGGAAATTTCAGAGGAAACTATAGAGGAAGAGGTGGCAGAACAAGCTACTATAGCAATATCAAGTGCCAAATTTGCCAATACAATGGACATACTGCTAATAGATGCTACAACAGGTTTGACCATAATTTTTCAGTGACTGAGAATAACAAGAATGCAGCCTCAAACTTTCAAGGGATGGCCAACATGGCAAACCTCAGCTCCTTTAGCTCCATTGCTGGTTCAGAGAGCTCACATGATGTTTCTTGGTTTCCTGATTCTGGTGTAACCAATCATTTCACCTCCAGCTTCAGCAACTTGAACACAGCCTCAGACTACTTTGGTGATGAAAAGATTGAAATTGGAAATGGTTCAGGTTTGTCTATATCTCATATTGGCTCATCTATATTTAAGACTGACCTCAAAAGCAATCATTCATTCATTCTTAAAAACCTCTTGCATGTCCCTCACATCACTAAAAACTTGATCAGTGTCTCACAATTTGCTAGAGATAATGATGTATTTTTTGAGTTTCACCCTCTTGTCTGTTTTGTGAAGGACAAGGCCTCAAGACAGATTCTCATTCAAGACAAGCTTAAAAATGGCCTCTACAACTTTGATTTAGTTCAAGACCATGCTTCACATCCTTCAGCCCACAAGAAAGCCTATATATCTACTGTCAAGAATAAGTCCAGCCTCAGCCTTTGGCACAATAGATTAATACATCCATCCTATGACATTGTAAAAAGAGCCATCACTAGTTGTAATATATCTGTTCCTAGTGAAATAAACAGTCTTTGTTCTTCTTGTCAAATGGGAAAAAGTCACAAACTGCCTTTTCTTAGCTCTCAAAATGATGATTATGATGTTTTAAAACTTGTCTATTCTGATCTCTGGGGACCATCTCCTGTGATTTCTGAAGAAGGACATAGATACTATGTTAATTTTGTGGATCATAAAACTTGATATACTTTCTCAAACTCAAATCTGACACAGCAAATGCATTCATTCACTTCAAAACTCTTGCTGAAAACAGATTCAGTAAAAGGATCAAGATCCATCAAACTGATGGTGGGACTAAGTACAAACCCTTAACCAATTATCTCTTAAAAAATGGCATTCAACATAGGATGTCCTGCCCATACACTCCAGAACAAAATGGAAGTGCTGAGAGGAAACATAGGAACATTGTTGAGACTGGCTTGTCTCTTTTAGCTCATTCATCTGTTCCTCAAAAATTTTGGGATCATGCTTTTTCTACTGCCACCTATCTCATCAATAAAATGCACACTAATTCCCTCCAATACATGACTCCTCTTGAGGCTTTGACTACACAAAAACCTGACTACTCCTTACTGAAGGTATTTGGATGCTGCTGTTACCCCCATCTTAAGCCCTATAACAAGCACAAGTTGGAATTCAAGAGTCATCCTTGTGTGTTTCTTGGTTATCATGATCAATATAAAGGTTACAAGGTCCTAGTTCCCAACAAGAAGATAATCATCAATAGACATGTCATATTTGATGAAGATCAATTCGCTTACCATGTGCAAAAAAACTCACTTAATCTTGATGATCAGCCTGATCCTGTTGCTCCCATATTCATACCTGCCAATCATACAAATCCCAATACCCATACCACTTCCTCCTCTCCATACACATCTCCAACCCCTCCCAACTCACCTCCCTCAAACAATCATTATCAATATACCTCCACAAATTCACATAGTCTTTCCACTTCTACACAATCCAGCAATTCCAACCCTTCTATTCAAATTAGTCAGTTTTATATAGATTTGCCAATAGAGAGTCAAGGTGCACCTAACCATACTGTTTCTCCTGTTGCTAACAATTCTTTGCAGGCTCATACATGTTCTCCTCCCGGGATGCATCCAATGATAACCAGATCAAGGGCTGGGATCTTCAAACCTAAAGTGTATCCTTGTTCACTCTCAGATGATACCGAACCTACCTCTCACATTGAAGTTGCAACCATTCCAGCCTAGCAACTAGCTATGGAGAAGGAATATCAGGCCCTAATGACAAACAAAACTTGGGAGTTGACTCAGCTCCCAGCTGGAAAGGATGCTATTAGATGCAGGTGGATTTCCAAACTCAAAAGAAATGTTGATGGCTCCATTTCAAGACACAAATCTAGACTTGTGGCAAAAAGATATAGTCAAGTTCTTAGTTTGGATTATAATGAAACCTTTAGCCCTGTTGTAAGACCTGCCACTATAAGAACTATCTTATCCCTTTCTATATCCAGAGGATGGTTACTTAGACAGATTGATATTGATAATGCCTTTCTTAATGGGGATTTAGATACAGAATTATACATGATCGAGCCTCCAGGATTTGAGCAAGGCCAAAATCTGGTCTGCAAATTGAACAAGTCCTTGTATGGCCTCAAGCAAGCTTCAAGATCCTGGTTTACCAAGCTCAACAAAGTCCTCCACTCATTGGGATTTCAGTCTTCTAAGGCTGACTCTTCATTGTTCTATTGCCATATTGAGACAGGAACTGCTTTCCTTCTTGCATATGTGGATGATATCCTGTTAACCAGCAATAACCGTGTTATGATTGAGAAAGTTGTTTCTGATCTCAAGACACACTTTTCCTTGAAAGATCTTGGCTCTTCTCATCAGTTTCTTGGATTGGAATTATCCCCTACTGCAGATGGATTGTTTGTTGGTCTGAGTAAGTACATTCATAATATCCTTGAAAGAGTTCATATGGCTGATTGCAATGGAATCAGCGGTCCTATGATTGCAACTCCTGTCGTGTCTAAATTTCAAGGACAACCATTAGAAGATGCTACTCTATACAAACAAGTAATTGGTGTTCTTCAATAGTTTACAATAACTCGGCCAGAGATATCTTATAGTGTCAACAAATGTAGTCAATTCATGCAATCGCCCATGCACACGCATTGAAAAGCTGTAAAGCGAATACTTAGGTACTTAAAAGGCACCATCAATCATGGACTAAGTTTCACCAAGAGTTCTACTCTAAAACTTACAAGCTTTGTTGATGCTGATTGGGGATCCGACATTGATGATAGAAAATCGACCACTGGCTTTTTTAGGCAGCAACTTAATTTCTTGGAGCAGCAAAAAGCAGAAAACTATTGCCCGATCAAGCACTGAAGCAGAAAGCAGAGCCCTAGCTGCTGCAACCTGTGACATCATATGGTTAAGGTCCTTATTAGCTGAATTGAATTGTCCCCAGAAACTCCCTACCACAGTTTGGGTAGACAACTTGGGCTCTGTGTTACTTTCAGTCAACCCTGTGCATCATCCAAGGATCAAATATGTGGAAATAGACATACATTTCATTCGAGAGAAAACTGAAGGCAAAATAATTTTTGTGCATCACATTCCCAAGTTGCATCAAATAGCTGACATATTGACCAAGCCACTATGTGGACAATTCTTTACTCGCTTTAAGAACAAATTAACTGTGGGACCAAAGCCGAGTACGAATTGAGGGGGCGTATTAGAATATGCTTATGTGCATGGGTTCCATGCATGCACATGCACACACAAAAGACAAAACCCGGTGATGACCATTTGGAGGCTTGGTACTGTGGTCCCTCCTTTGCTCTTGCAACTTCCAGCTGTTTTCTTTGTTTTTATATACATACAAATAATATGCCTACACGTAGGTGTTCTATAGATTGTTCCATTGGTGTGTATAAATATACAGCACTCCTCTCTTGTGTAATTCAATTAATGAAGTCAATATATTTCCATTTATAAGAACACAGAGTTCATCAGCTTTTTCTTCTTGCCTGTAGCTATTCCTGTTATGGCTTTTATTATAATTTTCCAATAGTGATGCATGGAGACGCACAATCCCTACTGAAAACGATGGGATATCTGCACGAGAAAGACGATGATTGTTGCCCTACACTTACCAACCCTGGATTTGGGCTCCCAATATATTGGGAAACTCTACTGGGCTTTTAGGCCTTAGAGAATTTGGGCCAAAAGAGATTTGGGTTGTGGTAGCTTTATGGGTTGACCAATTTTAAGGACTATTGCTTTATTGCTACAAAAGATTCATAATGTATCTGCTGTAAGGCTAGATGTGTTGAATAAGTTGAACAGTCCCACCTTTCAATGCTTTTACAAAAAAAAAAAAAAAAAGTTACAGAGAAAATGATAGTATGAATTTAATATGAGTTTTAGCAGGGATAATATGTAATTTAATAAGTTTAATATATGACATTTGATAGTGTTGTTATGGAATTACACACTGAAATTAAATAAAAAAATATTTTTAATGTGAATTAAATACTGCATATTTTCATACTATCCACGTAGACTAATTATCTTATATTCCATAAAATAACAAAACTATATTGAAGCATAGAATTATGTGTGTAGATGAATCTTGAGTATAGAATTATGTATGTAACTGAATCTTGAGTATGGGATTCTGTCTTGAATTAGTATGAACGTAATTGTGTGTAGCATGAAATCATCATCAAAAAGTATGGATATTTGTTGGATTGAAATTGGAAAAAAAAAATCATCAAAAAGTATGGATATTTGTTGGATTGAAATTGAAAAAAAAAAGTTTAGTAAAGGATAAATTCGTACTTTCATTTAATTATTTTGAATAAACTGGAGTTGGGGTTTGAATAGATTATTTAGTATAAAATATTTTATTTAGGACAAGACTCTTGTCAGACCGTACTAACGAATCATCCGTTAAGCCAAAATTTCATACTGATACATTATAGTACAAACACCAATACATTATAGTAAAAAGTCAATACATCATAATACTAATACAAAAATCAATACATCATAACACGGGTCATATATTTATGAAAACTAATACTTTTGAGTACAAAAACCAATACATCATAGTTCAAAAATCAATACATTATAGTATCGGGTCAGATAGCCTAACGGGTCATGACCCGTCAATCTGCCCTAACGCAAGTCTTTGCCTTTTATGGGCAAATGGTAGCTGAAAAACTTGCTGATATAAATAAAAACTTTTGACAAAGTTAGCTGATAGGGTGCTCAAAAATACAAACGTACACAAAAGTACATGGTTAAAATAATAGTGTTTATTTATTATTATTTTTTTTATATATAAGTTTAGCATTGTAAATTTAATTATTATTGTTTCTATTATTATTTATATATATAGGGGTGGGTTCAAATGAGAACCATGTCATTATATGTGAACTTGCGAACTAATATTTTTATTATATAACAGCAGTGCTTTTATTATACAATCACAGTGTTTTATTGATATTTTAGTTATTTCACCAACAACCAGCAGTGTTTTTATTATACAATTTTAATGTTTTTAATCAAATAAGAAAATACACAAAAAAATTTATCCATCCATTTAATTAGATTTAAGGCCCATAATTGATCATAGATTCACATATAAAGACATGGTTCTCATTTAAACCTAATCATATATATATATATATATATATATATATATATAATTGCACAATATTATTTTAATGGGTCGGAGAACTTTTTTATTTATTTATTTGTTTATTTATATTGCATACCAATTTATATAGTCGAGCTATAATAATAATAATAATAATAATAATAATAATAATAATAATAATAATAAGTTTATATATTCAAGTAACAATTAATAAAGTGGTGAAATAAATAAAAATTAAATACATAATAAAATAATAGAGTTTTAAAAAAAAAAAAAAAAGATGAAAAGAGAAATAAAATCAAATAGCTTCATGAGTTTATTTGAAACGCTTGTAATAGTAGTATATGAGATAAACTCATATTTTTTAAATAAGTCCATCTAACCAAACTATACTTATTTGAATATAGGAAACTTATAAACAGTCTGAATAAGTCATAAGATAAAATATTATACTTATCAAACATACACTTAATATACACTACAATGATTCATAGGGTTTATTTTCTTTCCACTTTCACTTCTTTAATTATTCGGTTAATAATATATTCTCAATAATTGTCCCTTCTTCACGTAGTCACACCCTGGCAGTAGGTAAATTTTAGTAAACACTACGAGGATTCAAAGGATTTCTTTCTTTCCACTTTCACTTCTTTAATTATTCAGTTAATAATATATTCTCAATGATTATACCTTGTTGTTCATGTAAAGTCATACTCTGGTAGTGGCAGGTATGCAACAGTAAGGTTTATATATCATCATCTATGTTTGCCCTGGAGTTTGGAGTATTATATTAATATTTTAAATATCAAATAATTATTTATTTTAAATTTTAATTAAATATTTAATCATCATTTTTAACATTTAAATATCTATTATATTAATACATATAATTAATTATTATTAAATATAATATTATAATACTAAATTATTCATTTTTTAAATATAATTTAATATAGAATACAATATAATAACATATTATAATCAACTTTTCACACATGATTTGACACACAATAAAACTTAAAGGATTATAAATCCTATAAACAAGAAATCTTACTATTCTAAATACCTCAAGATTCTGAATACTAATATCAGAATACCAACGAATGTTAGTCCAAATATGCTTTTAGGACATATTTGCTTTACGTACATAATACAAGATTGATATTTCAAATACCGGATACTCGTTTATTTTATGACTAAAATCAAATATTCAATCAATAATTTCTTACACTTAATCTCTATCACATATATAATTAAATATTACTAAATACAATATTGTAATACAATATCATTCACTTTTAAAATATGATTCGACATCAAATACAATATAATAATACATTATCATTCATTTTTAAACTTGATTTAAACTATACAGTAAATATTTGGGATTGTGAATTTTATAACAAATTACAAAATTTCAGAAATCCCAAAATTATTAAAACCAATATTCACATCCAACAAATGCTAATGAAAACGTTCCCAACTTTGAGCGGGGCCTCTTTCCTCTCAAAACCATTCTCAATGTTTTTCTTTTCATGCGAAAGATCCCGAGCGTGGTTGTGTTCATTTTTAATGTGTTTGTCGTGTGGGTTTTTCGGGATAGAAGTCGATCCAAAGTCATCGTCAGGGCCACGCTCTTTGTTCACTGTTAGGATTAAAGGGGGATCGAGTTTCAGGAGATCTGAGTTTGTTCGAAAAAGATTCAAACCTTGGACGCTAGGCAGAGTTCGTCGCCGGTTTCTCGTTCCTTTTCTTATCTCATCTCGATTTATTGAATCACCTTGTGCATCCTATTCGATTTTTGCCCTAATTCCATTTTCTATTCGATTGCAGGTACTTCGCACCTGTCGTGACTCGTTGATGTTCCAATCGACGGTAGTAGAACCCAGATAACAGTGTTTTCGGGCCAAGTTTGAGCACGGGCCGCGATCAGACTTGGCTTCCCCTTTTGATGTAGAAGGTGTCCCGTTCCGAAAGTTATACGTCGTCTTCCTCCGAATGTACTTGGCTTCACTTCAAGGGTCTTGACTCGTTTTTGAACATCAATTAAGATTTCTTGTGTTTCCTTTTGATGTTCAAGTATCTCTTTCATCTGTACCTGAATACGTTGTTGATGGAGGTCGATTTCTTGTACCATTCTTTGGATTTCTCTAAGATCTTTAGGATTCTTAGAGGAATCGGATATCACCTTACTGCAGTTGTATTGATGACTAAAAAGCTACTCTATAAGAGTCTCGGCAAGGGCACCTGTCGTTTATAGTGTATAGCTCTAGAGCCCCGGGTATCGTTCCCACAAGGATTGTGATTATTAGTACTAACCATATTTTTATTATTTAATCTACCAAATAAAAGGTTGTTTTAATAATCTATTTAACTAAAAATATGTAAGTAAACTAATCAAGTGATTAAACAAAATTGTTTTTAAAGAATAAATATGTGAGAAGGATGTGTTTGAATGTAGAATCCCCCTAAATTCACCTTGTGATTGTATCCAAATAAATCATCATAATCTCTTAAGTACTACTAAACCCGCATATTATTTCACACTTTCAAAAACCATAGAAATTCTCTATTTACTACTGCAGAAACAGCTTTGTACGTCGGTTCTTTCAGTCATTTACGACAGATCTGGAACCGCCGTAGAAAGTGATGCTTTTACGGCAGTTTTAGAACCGCCGTAAAAAACAACGGCAGTGGATTCTACGATGCTTCTTGAAAAATACTTTGTAGAAAGTCTGTTTTCAGAACGGATATTTTACGACGGTTCTTAAAAAATATCTTCTACAAAGTCTGTTTTCGAGAACTGACATTTCACGGAGGAACTATACGTTGCATAACCAACGGAGGAATTCTACTAAAGAAGAAGCGACGAGTATTTTGTGTATCAAGTGTTTGATACAAATTATTTTTTGTATATTACTTTCTATTATTTTGTAATTGGATTTGAACGTTTGAAAAGTAATATAGTTTTCGGGTTTGTACACCCAAGTTCGTAAGCACGTTTGCTTACGAACTGAAATTTAATCTATTGTGTTTTACTTATTTATTTCCGCTGCTATTTCTGAGATTCAGTTGATGTTAGGTCTGGTGACTTCTATCACGAAACCTAACATCATATCTGAAAACTGCATTTTTACAAAACTACAATTGGCACCAGAGCAGGATACTTAACTTTAAGTATTTCGATCCTTGTTTTGTAGATTTGACATAATGGACGTCCAAGGCAGTCCAAGACCCCCAATCCTAAATGGAGAGAACTACTCTCTCTGGAAACAGAGGATGCGGTGGCACATCAAAAACATCGATGAACGAGCCTGGAGATCCATCCTTGTTAGATAGGAGAAACCTCGTGTTGCTGCTGATGGTGATGGTGACGCCGTATTCAAGAGAGAAGAAGACTGGACAGACAATGGAACTCTAAGACCATTAATACCCTATGCAGCTATGTCGATACAAACTACTACAAAGTGATCAAGAATTGTGAGTCTACGAAAGAAGCTTGGGATGCCCTTCAAAGGGTATGCGAAGGGACAGCAAGTGTGAAGAAATCTCGCCTGAGAATTCTCACCACAACGTTTGAATCCATGAGAATGGATGACAAAGAGTCGGTTGTGGAGTATGCCATGAGACTCTCCGACATAGCAAGTGAAATTGGAAACCTTGGCGAGCCCATGTCCAGTGCACGTCTTGTTGGAAAACTTCTCAGATCCATTTCAAAGAAGTTTAGTATGAAAGTTGTTGCCATTGAGGAATCCAAAGATACTGACAGACTTGTCTATGATGATTTGGTCGGTGCACTCAGAACATATGAGATGGAGCAAATAGACTCTCCTTCAAAGGAGAAAAATGTTGCTCTCACCTCCGATGTTAACTCAAAAGATGAAGATGAAGATTCTAACTGGAGAGAGCTCTTTGACAAATTTGAAAGAACCACACTTGGAGAGGAAGATGTGTCACTTATTACTCAAAAATTCAATCGCTACTTGAGGAAAAAGAACAACATTGGAGGGAAAGCATCAAGTTCCTCGATGGAGACACCACCTCCAAAGTCTTCTGGAAGAAAGTTATCCAACTTCCAGCCTTCATCTTCTGAATCAAGGACTGGAACTTCTTCCAAACCACTCAACGAAATTCAATGCCACGAGTGCAAAGGTTGGGGGCATTAAAAAAAACGAATGTGCGAATACACTAAGGAAGAAGAGTCTCATTTCAAAGGGGTTCGATGAAGATGGAAGCGACTCTGACTCACCTGAGTCAGTACCTGCTCTTTTCGCTCATGTTGCCTGGGATGATGAATTTCGAGTTCACAACATCAATTTCAACACCCTGTGTCTAAATGCAGAGGTTGAAAATTCTCGCAATGAATACAAAAAACTGCGCGTAGAGTATGATGAACTTTTTTCTAAGTGGGGAAATCAGGTTTTGAAAGTGAAAACCCTTATGATCAAAGTTGAAAAGCTGACACATGAGGTAGATGATCAAGTTAAGATCATTACACGTTTGGAGACCTCTCTTACAAGAAAAGATTCGGAATTGGAACGAGTCAGTGCTGAACTAAAAAGGGTGCAAGATACGATTTCAAACCTCAACAAGGGAAAGGCGAAATTGGATGAAATTCTGGAAATGTCGTACCCAGAAACTTCAAGACACGGAATTGGATACAAACCGGAGAAACAACCGCATCAAGTTAGCCACAACCAAGAATCTGTCAAGCGCCATAAGAAGAGAAGAAGGCAGTATGTTTGTCATCACTGTGGAGATCATGGCCATATTCGTCCCTTCTGCTGGAAGAGAACTGGGAAGAAAAGCCCCTATCAGAGAATTAATCAAAATGATAGGACTCGTGATGTGACTCAAGCTRCCAACACCAAAGGMAAYACCAAGYTGAAACGAGTCTGGGTAAGAAAGGGAGAAATCAAGTGCAACATGATGTACACCTCTTTGAAATCCCACGTTCCTGGAGCCTGGTACTTTGATAGTGGATGCTCCAAACACATGACCGGCTCGGAAGATCTACTTTCCAACATTGTCAAGTTTCAAGGAGGAAAGGTGAAATATGGTGGAGGCGCAAATGGACAGATTATTGGGCAAGGGACACTCCATGTTTCAGGGATTGCTAAACTGGAAAATTTGCTACTTGTTGAAGGGTTGACTGCAAATTTGATAAGTATTAGCCAGCTGTGTGATGGAGGCTTTAACGTAAAATTCACACGAGAAAAATGCAAGGTCTATGATGAAGAAAGTGCCTGCATTCTCACTGGCCAGAGAACGTCCGACAACTACTATCAAATAAATGGAGATGTGTTTTGTAAGTTGTCCCAGCTGAGTGATGCCGAGGTATGGAATCAAAAATTCGGACACGTTAACTACAAGATGTTGGAGAGGCTTGTTAAGAAAGACGCTGTGAACGGATTGCCGAATCTCAACACGAAGATCACCCCTGTTTGTGAAGCATGTCAAAAAGGGAAGCAAGTTAAAGTACCACACACATGTGTCCAGAGCCTTACCACATCCAGTTGCTTTGAGCTCATGCATATGGACCTCATGGGACCACTTGAAGTGGAAAGTCTCGGAGGTAAAAGTTATGTTTTAGTTATTGTCGATGATTTTTCTAGATATACTTGGATCGAGTTTTTAAAAGAAAAATCGGAAACATTTGTGCTTTTTAAAAAACTTGCTAAGAGATTGTGTGTTCGTTTTGGAGTAAATATAGGAAGAATCAGAACCGATCATGGAAAGGAATTCGAAAATGAGTTATTTTCAAATCTTTGTTCAAAAAATGGAATTACTCATGAATTTTCTTCTCCCATTACCCCTCAATGGTATAGTTGAACGAAAGAACAGATCTCTTGCGGAGATGACTAGGACCATGCTGATTTCTAATGGTATTGCAAAACATTTTTGGGCAGAGGCCATGAACACAGCGTGTCACACCATCAATAGAGTCTATTTTAGACCAGGATCACATGTCACCCCTTACGAGCTGTTGTTTAACAAGAAACCTAACTTAAGCTATTTTCACGTTTTTGGGTGTGTGTGTTATGTCTTAAATGATAGGGGATACCTCTCGAAGCTCGATTCGAAAAGTGATAAATGTGTCTTTATGGGGTACTCTCAAAATAGTCATGCATATCGTGTTTTTAATCTTAGGACACGTTGCATGATGGAGTCAGTGAATGTGAAATTTGATGATACAACTAGTGGGGTAAAACCTGCGGAGGACAATGATCTAATTTATGATCAGAGTCCTCAATTTGTTGTGGATGGTTTAGATGATCATGCAGGTACAGAAGCTGCTGCTACAGGTGATGACGGGTCTGATGACATATCACCGAATCCAACACTGTCTAATGAAGAAACTGGCAGTAATAACACT
>BMAC01000193.1:1341671-1355260 GCA_014905375.1 Phtheirospermum japonicum
AGGGAGATGGTGAGGTATGTCTGTTTATCCACTAATTGTTCTCAAATTCGGGAAACCTTGTTTCTTGCTGAGACAGAGCCGAAACGAGTGGAGGATGCATTGAAGAGTGAATTTTGGATTAAAGCAATGCAAGAGGAGCTGGACCAATTTGCAAAGAATGATGTGTGGGATCTGGTCCCTCGCCCAGAAAATACTCACGTCACTGGAACGAAGTGGATATTTAAAAACAAAACGGATGAAACTGGGAACATCGTTCGAAACAAAGCAAGGTTGGTAGCGCAAGGATACACTCAAATTGAGGGTATCGACTTTGACGAGACATTTGCACCGGTTGCACGTATAGAATCGATAAGATTACTTCTAGCAGTTGCTTGCCATTTAAAAATTTTATTACATCAAATGGACATTAAGAGTGCATTTTTGAATGGTGTTTTGAGCGAGGAAGTATATGTTGAGAAACCCAAAGGTTTTGTGGATCCTCACAACCCGAATTTTGTTTTAAAACTTAAAAAGGCCTTGTATGGTCTAAAGCAAGCCCCAAGGGCTTGGTATGAGAGGCTAACTCAACATCTACTATTTTTGAATTTTAAACGAGGAGAGGTTGACAAGACCTTGTTTCTGCTCAAATCACATAAACACATTCTTATTGTCCAAATTTATGTGGATGATATTATTTTTGGTTCAACTAATGAACAGATGGTGAAGGATTTTGTTGTTCGAATGTCTGACACTTTCGAAATGAGTATGCAAGGTGATCTTTCATATTTTCTTGGCTTACAAATTAAACAACTTGATGATGGAATTTTTCTTTCACAAAACAAATATGCCAAGAACCTGGTCCAAAAATTTGGTTTAGAAGGTGAGAAACCCAAGAGAACTCCTCTGGGAAAAGATAAGAAAATGTCGAGAGACGATGTTGGGTCTGGTGTTGACAACACCCTTTATAGAAGCATGATTGGTAGTCTTCTTTATTTAACTGCCAACAGGCCCGACATTATGTATAGTGTGTGCTTGTGTGCGAGATATCAGACTAACCCTAAGGAGTCACATTTGAAGGCGGTTAAAAGAATCATTCGATATGTGGCAGGAACCAGTGATTTAGGGTTATGGTATACTAAAGAAACATGCACTGAATTGGTAGGTTATACGGACTCTGATTGGGCTGGGGATGTAGTTGATAGGAAAAGTACTACAGGGGGTTGTTTCTTTTTGGGGAATAATCTAATCTCTTGGTATAGCAAGAAACAAAACTGTATATCCTTGTCTACAGCCGAAGCCGAATACATTGTGGCAGGAAGTGCGTGTACGCAGCTCCTTTGGATGAACCAGATGATTGAAGACTACGGTCTCCATAGCAATATTTTGACCGTACTATGTGACAATACGAGTGCAATTGACATCTCAAAAAACCCATTTCAGCACTCTCGTATAAAGCACATTGACATCAGGTATCATTTCATCCGAGACTTAGTCGAGAGAAAGATAATAAGTCTTGAGCATGTAGGGACAGACAACCAGCTCGCTGATATAATCACAAAAGCATTAGATCTTGAGACCTTCTCTCGTTTGAGAAGAGATCTTGGAATCTGCATAGTCTAGTCCGTGTTATGTTTGATGTTATGACACCCATTGATGTCATCAGTCATAACATCTGTATATTTTGCATGCATTTTTAATTTCTGTTCCATACTTAATTCAAATGCATTGTGACTGATTTAAAGAGAAATAAGGTCGTGTTGTGTAATAAAAGTGATGAAAAAAGAACTAACCTCTTTGTTATGGTGATTGTGAAACTCTCCCGCAGAAAATGGCTTTCTCCCAGGTCCAAAAATAAAAGGTGTAACAGCAATTGCTGAAGATATAATAATTCTCTTCAAATATTAAAAAGATGAAGAAAATCCGGACTAAAGGTCTGATATTTAATTTTCACCTTTTGAGCGATATTGACTTTGTCATTAACTTGGGTCAAGGGGTTTGTTTTCATTGACTTCGCCTTATGCAATGTTGGGACCAATGTCATTAGTCATGAAAGGCAACACCGATCAAAATCTCTAAAAATCTTTTTGTGATTTTTTTTTTATCTTTCTAGGTCATTTTTTTTAGGCATAATCTAAGACATTCATATTTTGTGAATTTGCCTATGTTGCTGAGTGTACTGTTTCTCTTGTTCAAATTCTTATTCTGACGTCTCTTGATTTTTTGTTGAGGATGTGGTTAATTGATTGTTCCAGTGGTGCTAAGATCGGGTATGCTGGGAGGATACTATGAGATGGATACGAATCTTGTATTTTTCCTTGGAACGTGTCTTTAATATTTCTTGGTGGTGGGTTAATCCACAGCAATATTCGGTTACTTTTTGGTGTGTTGTTTTAATGGGATTCATGGGTAGTTCAGTGTGGGATATAACTCATTGAGTTAAGGGATAGTGGGCTGTTTATTAGGAAAGAAGATATTACCCGGGGGTGATTTTTCCTAATTGTGTTTTTAGTGGGGTGGATTGTGTAAATATTCTATTTCCTTCTTTTCATACGGTTTCTCTCTCTTCCCCCAACGGTAAGTTTTTTTTTCTTTTTAAAGTCGATTTTCTTACCGTTTTGGCCCACCTCAATTCTCTCACCTGTGCAATCATACTCCTTCTCAAACTCTAATTCCTCTCAGTATTTCTCGATTTTATTACTCTTTGTCTTGTGTATTGTTGAGATTTGCAGGATGTCGAACTCTCCTTCTGGTTCTAGGGTTCTTGAACTTCCGACAGAAATTGAGGGCTCTGGCGAACAGGTAGCTCCAATCTTACCGATATTTGGAGGGCTGGACATCCGCGAGGAGATTGGTGTTGCTTTTGCCCGACAACCATCACCAGCTGTTCAAGAACCAAGTGGTTCCACTCCTGTGAGCTCTCTTGTCATATCGCCGATTTCAGCCTCGACTGACGCCGCTCCTTCAGCCCAGGTCCTTCCCGGTCAACCTGGGAATGAGATTGATGTCGACAACCCTCCTAATCTGTCGTTTATCGTCGAGGTCTTTGGGCGCATTGGTGATCCCACCCTGAAGCAGTCACGGCGGCTGCAAAATATTCCTCCAGGGGTTGTCCCACCGGCGGTCCCTAAGAGCAGAGCTGGGCCACGTCGCAATGTGCCAATCGAGCACATTTATCTCACCGATGATGTTACCGTTGCCACTGACTCAGAGGACGAGGAATTTGTGCCTCCGGCGACTGTCATGGCTCCGGCGCCCTCAATTGCTTCCCCAGCTGCCAAAAAGGGTCGTGGACGTCGCAAGCAGACTGTATCGCTTGCCGAAAAGAAGAACCCACCGGCTTCTATCAAGGTCTCTCCTTGTTCAACAGGAACTGAATATTCTAGCCCACCCTATGAAATCGTGGATTTCTTCACAGGTGAAGTATCCAGTTCAGCTAATCCTACTGTTCCCGAGCCTCCTGTTGTGCCTACGCCTCCAGCTTCACCGACTTTTGACACTAAGCTTGAACAATCTCCTGATGACTCAGATGAAATTCCTCTTGTACACCTGGTGAATTCTGTGAAGGCTGCCAAGAAGAAAGGGAAGAAGAAGCCCAGGGCTACCTTAGCTGAACATGTTCAGCAGACTGATATTGGAACTGGTGATCTGTCACCGAAGCCAACGTCACCCATTCCAGGTGATGTTTCTCCCTCCAGCCCGAGGTCAGCTACTACGAGTGATTTAACTCCTCCGGCTCCAGGTCTCCTCCTGTTGAGGATGCTGACATTGCCCCAGTCCCTGATGAAATGGAGATAGAGGATTTGGTTCCTTTTTCTTAAAAATTTTTATCCACCCAGGCCGAGGCTCTTTTCTCTGTCTACAAGGCTCGGGGCATGATTGATGAAAGGCGCGTGCCTGTTGAATTATTCAAATGTCAAAATCTGATTGCTTTCTTTGAGGACAGGGGCCTGTATTCGTCGGTCTCCACCGCCCTGCCATTTGTCCGGGATGTCATTGTGGAGTTTTATGCCAACCTTCTTCCCTCGGTTGCGGTATATACTTCTCCAAATTATGGGAAGGTATATGTACGCGGACAGGTTTACGCCTTCACTCCTGAGTTGATCAATGCGGCTTATGGGACTGAGGCCTATCAGGGTGACTCCACTGTTGATGACATGGACGAGGTCATTGGTTTCTTGTCTGGCGGGCTACTCACCACTTGGTGCGAACAGTTGCCCAGCACAAGGATGACTTCGCTTTACTTCGTCCTGCATAAGGTGGCAATTTTCAACTGGGTGCCCTTGAAGAACTCGACTGTGCTGACCAGACCTCAGGCAAAGTTCCTTTTCAGAGTTGGCAAAGGGATCCAGTTTAATTTCGGGCAGCTCGTGTTTGATATGGTCACAAGGTTTGCCTCCTCTAAGTCTTCCTCGTCACTTTGTTTTCCCTCTTTGATTTACAGTATTTTGGAAAATCAAGGCCTTACGCCTTACGCGGATGATTCCCTCACTGGTGAGGCGGAGTGGTTCACCTTGAGGAGCCAGCACCTCTCTGGAGCCCGTGTTGTAGATTTGCCCTGGAGTGCGCCTGTTCAGGTTGGTGATGCCCGTGGTGACACCTCTGCGAGTCCTATCACCAATGACACCATGGTACAGTTGATGGCTCCGGTTGTCCGTGCTCAAGTGGCCTTACTAGACAACCAGATTGCCCAACTTGATAGTCAGCGTGCTCAGTTATTAGCTTTGAGGGGTTGCCTCCTTGAGGCCCTTTTGGTTTCTGAACAAAAAGGGGGAGATAGACATGACGATAATGAGGATGGTGCTGTTGGTGTTTCTGATGCTGAGGCTGCCACTGTGTTGGCAAGCTTGGCTAGTGCGAAGAGGCGAAAGTAGATACGCTTCAGAAACAGGTTTTTGAGGAAAATGAAGAAAAAGCTGAGGAAAAGGAAAGCTGATGGTGAAGGGACATCTTCGTCATCCAGACAGGCGAAGAAGGCTCGAGAAGTTTAGGTTCCTTTTATGCTTTCATTAGTTTGTTGGTTTTTGGTTGTTTGTGGAACAATTTTTTTTTATTGCTTATTTAGGGGGAGTTAAATTTAGGGGTAGTTATTTTGTTTTGAACATTTTGGTTGCGTCATGGTTGTTTTGTCCAAAAAGGCAAAAGGGGGAGATTGTTGGGAATATTATTTTCTACAATAATTTCCTTGTTTGTAGTTTTCCTTTTTTAGAATGCAAAGTATTTTAGGACTCTATATTTCTTTCTTAGTTGGAGTTTAGAATTTTATTTAGTTTCCAAAATACTTTTCTTAACTTGTTAAACAAGACTTGGAGTCTTGTTATGTATTTGAGACCAAGACGCAAAAGAAATATGACGAGACGGACGCATTTTTGAAGCAGAACACACACACGGCACACTCGAAACTTTGCTGGAAAATTAGAAGGATCCATACGTTGCGTAACCAACAGAGGAATTCTACTAAATAAGAAGCGACGAGTATTTTGTGTATCATGTGTTTGATACAAATTATTTTTCGTATATTACTTTCTATTATTTTGTAATTGGATTTGAACGTTTGAAAAGTAATATAGTTTTCGAGTTTGTACACCCAAGTTCGTAAGCACGTTTGCTTACAAACTGAAATTTAATCTATTGTGTTTTACTTATTTATTTCCGCTGCTATTTATGAGATTCAGTTGATGTTAGGTCTGGTGACTTCTATCACGAAACCTAACATCATATCTGAAAACTGCGTTTCTACAAAACTACATGTATGATTAGAATAAAATGAGGCACTTGATTTCTTATCTATTATAATTATTATTTCACTTGATTTATACCTTATTTTTAACTATATAAATAATGGCCTTCAATTAGGTGAAAAGATATGCCATGTTATTATTAAGTTAATCAGCATTGGCAGAGGGACAAGATCTAATTTTGTTGGAGGGTCATTTGAATTCCTTTTCTTTTCCATCTTCATCTTAATAAAACACCAATCACTTCTTCTTTATTTTATTATTTTTCTTTTTTGAATCCTTTCACTCTTTACTCCACCACATACTTAGATAAATAATATTCACCTCTGTGAAGACATGAGGAAATATAGTAATTGACTAACCAAAGATACGTATTTCAGAATACTTGGTCAAGATAAGAGTCTTAACATGATGAGATGGACAGAGGACAGTGCTACCACAAATGCATGTTTAAGATGATGACACAATTATAAGTAAGGACATCTCACCTTGAAGTGTTCTGCCACAAGCCATGACTCAAATGCAGAAAATAAGAGGGATGTGCCAATACCACCCAAAACACGTCCAATCATGAGAATATTGTACTGCGGAGAATGCTTGGTAACGCAGCTCAGTATATACGCGATGCAGTAAGTAACACGTGCTCTCTTCTGTCCCCTGCGATTTCATCACAGATGTCAAAATGGGGAAATATTTTTCATTTAAAAATAATAATAATAATAAATGAATATGAAATGACATTATTTCAAGAGATTATCTCACTGTTTATCGGCTAGAGATCCAACAATGGTTCCAAACAACATGGAGGACCCGAATCCCGCAATAAAGAACTGTCCAATTTCACCATTCCCAAAACCATAAGTGTTGTAAGGTAGTAAACATATGGACCCTGCGACCAATCACCGGCTATTTGCCACATGTAAAGCAGACCATCATCAAAAAACAAACATCATAGCTTACAAGATAAAAATAGGTTTAAAACCAAGAGCTATGTAACAGATGATACTAAAGGGAAATATATTAATCCAACCAGAACCAGTTGTGTATTTCATTTCTAACAAACATTAATCCAAATCTATAATAAACAGATACTTCAAAGATTGGTACCAATAGGAAAATTTAATTTATCATATACATTACTGTCTAAATGGAAATAAATGTGGTGATTTATAAAATTATTTTTCAATCAAGATCCAAAAATCAGAAATTTATTACTAACTCCAACAGACTGTCTATCACACTCCCTAAATTTCACTCCCTAAAATAATTATCTCTATTATTTCAGACTCTCTATCCCATTTTACTTTATCAGACTCCCTACTTATGTCAGCTCCCTACTTTAGAAACTCCCTATTCTAATTTTACTCCAACAGACTCCCTATTAATAAACTCTTTATCATACATTTATAGGGAGCCAATTTAAAAAATAATGATAATAATAATAATAGGGAGCCATGTTTGGCTCCCTACTTTTAGAGAGTTGAGTGGAAAAGAAGAGAGCTCCCTATTTTAGAGAGGATGTTTAGGGAGCCTCTTGGAGCAAATTTCATAATTTTGCCTCCCTAAATTGGCTAAGGAGCCATTATAGGGAGGCTCTTGGAGTTAGTCTAATGACATAGATCTTTAAGTGATGCACTAAATACACCTAATTTCACTATCATTTACAAACAAGGCAAGTTCCAAACACCCAACATTATCCACAAACTTGAAAATAAATAAACATTACAACACAGATAAAAATTCATTCAGATACAGAGAGAGAGCATACATAGAGGTCTTGTGAGATGTTAGAGATCTCTTGTTTGGCTTTCTTGGAAACCCAGAATGTGCAGCGACCCGACCCTCCTTTCCCGCTCAGGCATCCTGAACAGCAAATGAACCACCGCCGGAAACCTAATCGAATCCCTAATTTCATTGCAATTGATATCTAGGGTTCGGGGAACCTGCTATTCACGCGCGATTGAGCGATGTTTAGGGTTTGGTCGTCATGAAGGACACGTGAATCGTTGGATAGGAGGATATGTGCTCATGAATGCAATATAGAACAGCGGCGAAGATGGAGGCAGAGAGGTCAGGTGGAGAGGGAGGGGAAGCTTGCGGCTATGGCTTGGGAAAAAGAGAGAGAAAAGGGGAGGGATCGATCTATTGTATTTCTCGCCAAAGTAGCGGTGGCCGGCGGCGTACACTTGGCGAAGGAGAAGAACCGGCATAGTCTTGCTCACAGCCACAAGACTAAAATACAATGGATCAACGTGAGATGGGGAATATTAAAATCCGCTGATTTTTTCGTCTGTTCGCTAACAACAGATGTGAAATATGTTAGTTTTGACGACAACTGTTAGTAAACCGACGTTATGATTAGCCGTCCTTAATTAATACCCAGTTTTACGCGGTTCAAAAACAAACGACGTAAAATGTGTCAGTCTTTACGGCGGTTGATAGTGAACGACGTTAAAATAACCTTTTTAACGGTAGTTTTCAATAAACCGACGTGAGTTTTTAACATCAGTTTTGAGTGAACTGGCGTAAAATAACCTTTTTAACGACATTTTTATCCATAACCGCCGTTAAAAATATTTTTAAGGCGGTTTCCAGTGAACTGCCGTTAATTAGGCGCCATAAAAAGTAGTTTCTGTAGTAGTGATTTTAATTAAAATCTCAAGTTTTGAGTGAATTAATCCTAACCTCGAGTTGATTAACTGGAATTTCTTCCTAATTAAAACCCCCAAGATAGCAATGCGAGCAATTGAGTTTCCCTATTAGGTTTCTCCCTAATCTAGAGGATTTATGTCATCTTATATCTAGGATTGCATGCAACTCCTTCTACTTGTGTGTGATCTTACTGTACTTCGCATCGTTTGATTAAAAGTAAAGAACAAACCCAAATCAATAAACCAGATCGAGTTGAGAAAATTGATATAAAAAAAAACACACAAGCAAATCGAACGAGAAGCGGAAAATAATATAAATCAACCAATACCCAATCACAAATTAAATTTAGGGTTCATCTCAATCCAAACACATAGGAAGTTTAGTTCATACATGAATTGAAATCAAAAGAAGTGTAAAAAGATAAAACCAAGAAAGGAGAAATCGTGTAGAAGTCTTAGTTTTCAAACCAAAGATAAAATTACTTCCCTAGCAAATCTTCGAAGTATTTGTGAGGGTTTTTTCAAGAACTTATTCAATCTCTTCTCGTACTTTTCTTGCTTGTTGTTGAAATCTTTTAACCTCCAAAATTGTGTTAGAAAACATCTTAGGGCTCTTATTTTTAGTTGTCCAAGTGTTTTTCCTAGTAGCTCTTCAAAAAACAGAGAAAACAGGGCCAAAAATCATAAAATCGCACTATTCGATCAAAAACATGGCTAGCAGGACAAAAACACAGCCAGAATTGCAAAAACACGGTCTGGCCATATTTTCCAAAATTGGCCTGTAGGACAAAAACACGGCCGTGTTTTCAAAGCAGCATACCATGTTTTCTCCTGTACTCTTCTTTTAACTTTTCTCTGCGCTATGAAACATGGGCGTGTATTAAAACATGCCCAAGGCATGTTTTTCTTGATTTCTTAATATTTTAACTCCGTTTGTGCCTTTTTACTTCCCATTTCATCCCCTTGATTCGTTCTCTTGTATACACGACTATCATTACCCTCTAAATTCACCCAAATTCGCTACTTTTCAACGTTCCTACACCAATACAATCCAAAAGTGAAAAGAACAAGAAATATCATAATAACTACCAAAAGACACACAAATAACTTTATATTAAATATATAAAAACTACTAAAAACATGCATGAAGTAATAATTATCGTGTATCTATTGAGGAGATTCATGAGCGGCATCCCTGTGATTCATCAGATCCGTCTTTAGCATCTGATTTACTCAAAGGTAACTCAGGTGATACGCTTTTTGTTTCTCGCATTGTCTCAAATTTTCATGTTGACTCCGGTGAGAGTTTGTTCAACATATTAGTTGTCCTAATATGTTATTTTCTCTTGATGGACTAACTTTTATATTTCCAAAATTTGAAAATATCTCCTTAAATGAATATATTCCGAACACTCGTTCGAATCAATTTTTAAAGATAATTCTTCTCAACAAAAGTTTATTACATAATTATAATAAATTTTTCTTATAAGTTCTTAATAAACCTAGGCTCTGATACCATTTTTCAGGCATCACCTCATCACCTCATGGCAAATTTCTTAGTATTCTAAGCTAAGTATTAATTACCATTTTTAAAGATCATGGCGATTTTTTTAGTATTCTAAGCAAAGTATAAATTACCATTTTTAAGACATCATCTCATGGCGATTTTCTTAGTATTCTAAGCTAAGTATTAATTGTAAAGGCGCGGAGTATTCAATACATAACTATTAAGTATCATTTACATTGAAAGTAAGTACTCAGATTTTGAACCATAAATTTTGACTTTTATTCGTAAAAGGACAAAACTCATTAAATAAGGGCAAAATTAGATTTTTATAATACGAGTGGACCTAAAAATCAAATTTGCATTAGATAGTGGAGGATGAATCGGAAGTGGACCACAAAATGAAAGTTGAATTGGGGATTGATTTTCAAAATTCCCTTTTTCTGTTTTTAATAAAATGTTCAAAACATTAAAAATAATTAAGAAAAACTTAAATATTAAATAATTAAAACCTTTGCAAGATTTTTTATTAATAAAATTAGATTTATTTTGAGTTTTTTAATATTTTTTCAGTTTTTCCCGAATTTAATTAATTGTTGTATTCATTTTTGAATTAAAACAATAATAGATTATATTTTTCTGTTTCTTATTTATATTTTTTCAAAATCTTAAATGCTGTTTTTTGTTTTTTATATTATTTTTTTGAAAAAATTTAATCAATTATTGTATTTATTTTTGAATTAAAAATGTATAGATCACAATTTAAATGTTGTTTTCGAATCTTTTTTATTTTTTCTGAATTTTTCTGAGTGAATAAAAAAACAGAGGATGGGCGCGTGCATAATATGCCTGTAGCTCCACAATTGGGCGTGTTGATGCCCGTCCGTTGGAGCGCGACCACGCAGCCAAAGGCGGATGGCCGGTTGGGATGTCAGCGCCTTGGCCATGCTCTAATGGAGTGTTAAGTCTGAAAATCGGATTATTAAGAAACTAAAATTAATCAACTGTAATAACTGACATACCTCCAATACACGAATCTCCGATCTATTTCATCTCTCTAGAGTATCTACCCACTTTACTATCTACCTAACTACCCTTTCTTTCAACTCTACCTACCAAATTAATTAATACTGCCAGGAAAATTATCATTTACTGTCGCTCGCAATCAAGCCTTTATTGACCCAGGTTTAATCACGGGTTACGTATACCAATCTCTCTCTCGACGTATACCAATCTCTCTCTCGACGTTCAAGTTCTGATCACTTTTTCAAGATTCGAATTTCGCTGCATTATCCTCTGGTCCCTACCGGAATTCGTCTCTCTCTTTTCCCCAGGTTCAAATTCATTTTTTTCCAATCGCATCTTTGGTTTCTTAAGACTTGATTACAGTTGCGTTGACCGATTATAGACTTGATATTATTGTTATTGAATTTAAAAGGCATAATCCGAGAATAAGAGTTGCCATTTTTACTCTGAAATTGAGTTTGAATGATCTCATATATGAGAATTGTGTGTGCGCGCTTTTTAAATACCAGTTGAAAAGTTTTTTTTTTTTTTTAATCTCTTTTAGCTAGCAGTAGTTTCTTCTTCTTCTTTTTTTTTAATCGCTGTAGAAAGAGAGAATATAAATTTCTGTGTAATGATAGCGAGAAACGTGCACCTTTGTATATAAGTTACAATCGATCTATTCTAGGAATATAAAGATATGGAAATCATATATTCTATGGCTAACAGGTTTGAAGAAAATGGCATCTCGACCAGAGCTTCAAGCGCCACCTGAGATATTCCTACAACGATGACGAAGCTCGTAAATACACCTCCTCTTCTCGTATCATCGATATTCAGGTACACCCTATACACCAAACATGCTCTTTCTTATATTGAATTTAGATCAATTAATTGTTGTGTGCTTTATCTAAATGTGGAAAGGCGAAACTTTCTGAGAGAGCATTGGAGCTTTTGGCTTTGCCTGATGATGGCATGCCCAGATTGTTACTTGATATTGGTAAGCTATTATGCTTTTTAATTCCTTTGGGTCTTTGCCTCAATTTTATTGTATTTTGGTTAATTACAAATTCCCTAATGTTAATGATGATTTGAAGAATGAATAGAATTTCAGTTTCCCTTAGCACATTTGGCTATCTTAGCTATTATCATATTGTTCTGTTGTCCTATATTTCATTCAGTATTTGTTTATTCATTTTTATGTGCATGTCCAAAAAAACTTGAGGGAAGAACGATAGATTTTTTAAAGTGATATTGGATATAAGATGAAAATGTAATGATTAAAGTTGATGTAAATATAAAATTAGTAAATTAATGATTTGAAAATGATTTGCCAGTAAGAAATATTGAGTGTATTGATAGTAAATTTTGTTTCAAAAATGTGTAGTGAGATTTGTCCTTTTTCTGGGAAGTGTTTAGGTAAGTCATAAGAGAGAAAAAAGGTGAGAATGAATGAATAGTATATTTTTTTGGAAATTCTTATTTGCAATCACATATTTGGAGTAGAAAACTCCTGCGGTGGAATGAAAATGAGACATTTTCATATCCAATTGCTCCCTAAATTTTTGTTATCCGATAATACATTATGACATCTTACTGGAAAGCATAATATTATGTTTATCAGATCAGGTATGTGCTTTGTTTAGGTCATGTAATGCTTTCGAGCCCTGTTTTCTATAAGAGCATTCGCAGTGATGTGGGTTCAAGTTCAACCTTTTGAACTTGGACTTTTTGGTTCCTATTGTGGATGGTTCAACAATTGCAAGTTCATGGTTTGGGTTCAGTATGTTGAACCAAGTTCATGTTCATCAGCCTCAAAGAGTGTGGAGGCAGTGGGCCATGGGCTGTCACCTTCTGCTGCCATTTACTTCTTTTCTTTTTTTCCCTTTTGATTTTCTTAGTATTTGCCTGTTTGGGATATGGTTTAATTTGATTCCAAATTTATTTCATCTTTTGACGTCAATATATATATATATATATAACCTTTTTTTTCACGTCAGGTTTTTTACTAAAAATTAAAATTAACTAAACTAACCCGGTGTTTTCTCGATTTAATTGGATACCAAGTTCTATTTAATTTCTTTTGTAGTCTACTTAATTATGACAAGAAATCTAGTTATGCTAATTAAATTGTACTAATCTTATATTTTTTTATTATGCTAGTTTATTATGAAAATTAAATTAATTCTATAAATTTACTTTAAGTATTTTGTTGAATTATTAAAACAATAAATTTGCAACAGAAACATAAAAAAATTAATTGACAGTGGGACCCATTTTGAACCATGGGCTTGAAAAACCATTGTGGGTGATGGGTAGGGTTTTGTTGCAAGTTCATCTTTTGTGTATGTGGCATTAGGGAACCCACAAAATAAAGATGAACTTGCTCTCCAATGTGTATACTTTAATTGATAGAGTCAAGGGTTTACGAATATAAAATTGAAAATATATTAATTAAAATAAAATAAAAGAAACAATCAACAGACCAACGCCTGTCCACAGAGCAAGCGCCATTTGCCTCAGGAAGTGAACTTCCTGTCCAAGCAGTTAATCTGCCTCTATTTTCTAATGATCTCACGATGCCTAAAAAGACTGCAACCCTATTCTTAAAATAGATATATAATCCTAACCCTACAGGCCCAAAGCCACTTAATTATCTAAATAAGCATAATTAAAACATAATTAAATGATATAAAAATCTATTTCTATCACTAA
>BMAC01000193.1:1355285-1371187 GCA_014905375.1 Phtheirospermum japonicum
TGAATGGTGTTTATGAGAGAGGAAAAGCTATTTTTATCTGTTTTAGCTAGCAGTATTTCTTCCTAATTTGGTTTTGTTTCAAGAATTTAATTTTGTTCAATTGAACTTAAATTCTTCTATTTCTCTAATTCGTATTGCAGTTATTGGGTTGATTAGGATGGCAAACAGGGATCTTGCTTCTGAGGACTTTTATCAAACAGTTTATATATACCTAACTACATACTTGACCCTGACTCGGAGGTCGAATGTTCGCCTTTGAAACCCGAATGCCCGTTTTGGTGTTTATCAACTCAAAAAGTGGTGGTCAGCTTGGTGGTGATCTTCTCGTCACATATCGATCCTTGCTAAATAAAAAACAGGTGAAGTGAAATCTGATTTTTTTTTTTTTTTTTTTTTAGAATATGGACAATTAATTTCGTTCACGTTCACTAATCTGACTAATTTCAGGTTATTGATTTAGGAGAAGAAGCTCCTGACACCGTACTACATAGGCTTTTTCTCAATCTCGAAAGGCTTAAGAATAACGGTGATAAAATTGCTTCCGAGCTTGAGAAGAAGTTGAGAATAATTGTGAGTTGCGAAACGAACTGAGTATGCAGAAATTGGTCTTCAGGTTTTGTGTTTAATATTTGGAATAAAATATATGTGAAATATCTGATGGACATGTCATATTATAGGTTGCCGGTGGAGATGGTACAGCTGGATGGCTTCTTGGGGTGGTTTCCGATCTAAAATTATCTCAGCCACCGCCAATTGCTACCGTGCCTTTGGGGACCGGAAATAATCTGCCGTTCGCATTTGGTTGGGTATGAAAAAAAAATCCCTAATTTGTGATTTCTGTATAAAAGTAATCTACCTGAAAATTCTTGAATGGTCCCTTTATCATCAATTCTATTTTGCAATATCTCGGGCCTTGATGTTTCTTGTACAACAGGTGCCCGTTTACTTCAATTGATATGATTGTATTGGATGAAATATAGTAGGATATGGTTGGAATATTAGCATCAATCATGTTTAATAAAGTGTTTGCTAGCAAGTCATTGTGTGATATGATAATTTATGTATTTCCAGTTTTATCCTTACATATTGAGATGAGTATTTATGATCAAGGGGTTTAAAAAGTGTTTAATATAAGCACTTTTGGTGTATTTTAATTTCAGGGCAAGAAAAATCCTGGAACTGATCGTAATTCCGTGATTTCATTCTTGAATCAAGTGCAGAATGCAAAAGAAATGAAGATAGACAGGTAACTTTCACTCGACATTGGTGGATTATGAGTTTTGGTCTTTCTTTTTAATCAATATGATTGTTCAACTTTCCCAACCGGGAAATGATTTCTGGACAGAGTTATGTATTGCCGTGCCTTCTGAACATATTCTTTGGGACATACGATGAAAAGATTCGCATGTTTAAAGTTCATTGCATATCTTAATTACGACTTGTTTTGAACAATTTCAGTTTCTTACGATTTATATTATTTTATTTTCTCCTGATGATGCAAACAAATATTCATTGTCTTCCAGTTGGCATATTCTAATGCGGATGAAGGCACCCAAAAACGGCTCTTGTGATCCAATTCCTCCTCTAGAGTTGCCACATTCATTGCATGCATTTCACCGGGTTTCTTCATCAGATGATCTCAATGTGGTAAGAAGGCTTTTCTCACCACTAGATTTAAGTATTTTTCTGGCTTCTCTTGAGCATTCTGTTCTGTTAATGTAGTATGATCTCGCTTTACAGTAGCTTTACCAAATTGGCACATGTTAATCTTAGCTTATGTGTGTTGTCTGATTTATCTCCTTCCTAGATATTAGAGCTGGCAAACGTGCTGGTCGGGTGGGCCTACCGGGCCAAATGTGAGGACTGGGCCGGGCTGCCATTTTGAAGGCCCAAGCCCTGTCCATGGTTTGAAAAATAACAAAGGATTCAATTGGCCTACAAAATCACAGTCGGGATCTGCCAAAAAGTCGGGTCAGGCTAAAAATTGCCACCTGTACTAGATAAATTACTTCTGATAACTATTATTCATTCCCGGTTATACTAGGAAAAAGATAATCTCATCTCGAAGCAGAAAAAATGACATTGTACAGAAGTCCAGCCCGAAACTCAAGTACACTATACATGAACAGTCAAATAGTTGGTGATACAAGTAGCCTTGTTTAGTTGTCCAACTATCCCAAATTAGAAAGTAACATTACGTTTTTTACTCTGTCAACAATAATTAAAGGAAATTATTTAAAAATTATTGGCAGCTTCAAGTTTACAATAAATTACCTAGAACGCTTTTGCAAACTTACAGAAATTGTTGTCATGCGTACTTGTTCTCTACTCTAGCTTCAAAAGTCAAATTTTTTTTTGCTAAATTTTGAATGAGGTGATCTCATGTTTCACTTTTTGACTTATAATTGTTTCAGGAAGGTTGCGTCACATTCCGAGGAGGATTTTGGAACTACTTCAGCATGGGTGAGTGAACGGTCTGCTAATGTTGTAGACTGAAACCTTATGTTCAAATTTTTTTTAATTGTAATCTTTGTATTCTTAACCTGTTTGATTTTTTGTAATATTGGTAATTGATGCTGGACTTTGAACGTATGAACAAACTATTCCATATAGTATCTTCACATTATTCGGCTTGTATTACCTTAGGATGCTGAGCGGCTAACATTTTTTTCGACATTAATATATTTTCTTAATGCACTCTGAACCAGCAGATGCGGTTAAGCAGGAAAAAAAAATGCTTGTACCCCATGAACATAGAATTGTACCTGAAACTGCCGTTACTTAATATCTACCATTAAGAGCTTGTACTTTTTGGGTCTTTAGGAATGGATGCACAGGTTTCTTATGCCTTCCACTCTGAGCGAAAGTTGCATCCAGAAAAATTCAAGAACCAGCTAGTTAATCAGGTATAATGATACCAATTAAATGTTTAATAGTTTTATTTTCTATAAACGATCATGGTTTGTGCCGTGGTCGTTAATTAATTATTCATAAAGTAAATGAGTAAAAACAATCTTTTGCTAACTCAGATAAGAGCCTAATAAATTCCACATTATATCTCTTATGTTGTAATTTGTATTTTCAAAGTAAATTTCTCCCAGTTATTTTCAGAGTTCGGATTTTTTTTTAAGTCTCTTCAAATTCGCTATAAGCGATTCTGTAGATGATTCTTGCAGTACTCATGCAAACTTGTATGTAAACAGTAGGTCTGTTCTAAATGACCGCCTTATGTATGACAGTAATACTTTTAGGGTAAAAAGTCATACTTTTTGAAAACCTATATACTTTGTTTTGAAAAGTATGACCATCTTACGTAAGACGGTCTTACTACAGTTTTTGCATTATATAAATAAGCGGGTTTATGCTATCATGGCTTGACTTGCTAAGATATCAGAAATTGTTGTTTATAGTGTCTCTTTAGCTTTTTCATAGCACTGCATAAATCTTTTTTGTAAAGAGATATTTGCTGCGTGTAGGGTACATATGCAAAGCTTGGATGCTCACAAGGATGGTTTATGGCTCCCCTCCTTCACCCTTCTAAAAGGTGAGCTTATATGCTTTGTAATGCAGGTTTAGCTTAACTTCAGTTATAAAATAAAAAAAATAAAAATGTGGTAGTTGTTTAAATCCATAATTTTTCTGAGTTTAGAGATGTTTATTTACATTTGTAACACAAACCCAAAATACACAATCTACTTGTCGTCTGATTACTGCTCCTTAATACAATATACAGTGTTAGTATATAATAGCAAATGTTGACCATCTGACATTGTTATGTTTTTTATAAAAAAAATTTAAAGTTCTATATGTACTTATTTGACCTTGTGTGTATAGCCTTCAAAGTTTGTGGCTGAAACGGAGGTTCTTACATATGCATTTCCACTACTTTTCTTTTGCTGTGCATTCATCAAGTTGCATGATTCCAAATCATCTTAACTTAAACTACTTTTCATGGCTAACATTTTTCTACATGTCAGGTTGTGATTATTAAATTTGAAAATGACACGATACAAGTGTGACAATGCCAAGTATTTATTTTCTTCTTTTAGAATATAATAAAAATAAAATCTAAGAATATCCGAGTTTTGGTTATGCTGAGGTAATATCAGAAAACTTCACTTTTATCCTGCGATATTAATTAAACCCTACCTTTTTTAAGTACACATACTTTTCAATAATCAAATAATATCATATTATGTTGGTGCAAACATATAGGTCAAAGCTTGTTATAATGAGCTTGGCTTAAAACGGACAAGCTCAATAATACTTTTATTAAGGCACTACTATTTTGCATTGAGATTACTGCATATACAAAGTAACAATTTTCTTTTACTGACCAAATATTTGTGGTGCAGGAACATAGCTCAACTATGCAAGGTTAAGATCATGAAAAAACATGGCGATTGGCAAGACCTCAATATTCCTCACAGGTAGACTTATTTTCCATGTACACTCAATTTATGTCTGATGGTGGGCCCTCCAAACTGTTTTTACATAGAGTCATAAAAACTACAAGGTTGTTAGTTGAAATATGGCCATGAAATATTGAGACGAGTTCATGGTATGGGGAGGTTTGAATTGGTGGTCATGTAGTATTTGCTATAGTTTCAAAAAGCAATAGCTGGTGATCCCTTGTCTTTCTGTTTTTTCTGTGAGCATACTAAGACATTCTGAATAAAAAAGTAAAAAAATAAAAAATAATGAAAATGGCAACCATGTGTGTATAGGTAAGTATGGGTTTTGCTGAGGCTTCGTCTTGCTGGAATCAAGTTTTTGCTTCTCTGTTACAAAGTTGATACCTCCGTTAGCGATAATTTATGTTAACATTGTTTGACACGGTATTCTCCAGGAGGATATTCATAATTTCTTGACAAATATGTTGGAACTTAAAAATTCATTTGCAGCATCATAGATACCAGATTATCTCGCACATTTTTCTTCTTTTTTTTTTTTTTTTTAATTTTGCTGGATGAATTAGATATTCTCTATTTTGGCTTTAGTTGTGCTCTGATAGCCGTAGTAACTTCAACATGGAAATTATTTGTCGAGGAATATCAGTTCTATTCATCAAAATGATGTAACATGTACCTGTTTACTCTGCTGCTCAAAATAGCTTGGAATTTGACTCCTCAAGGAATAATGTGAAATTGCACTAATATGTATTTTCCTAACATACAGCATCAGGTCAATTCTATGCCTTAACTTGCCTAGCTTTTCTGGTGGACTTAATCCATGGGGAACTCCGAATAGTAATAAACGTCGTGATGTAAATACTCTCCAGAAACATCTTTTTCTCATCTCCTTTTTTTTCCCCGATATTTTAAATGGCGGTGAAAATCAGTTTTGGATTTTTGGTTTGTTAATATGTTTTTCCATGTCCAACTTTTTCCACAGAGAGACTTGACTCCACCGTTTGTTGATGATGGCCAACTCGAGATTGTTGGTTTTCGAGATGCTTGGCACGGACTAGTTTTGTTTGCTCCAAAGGGACATGGGAGGCGTCTGGCACAGGTTTGATACTTCTTGTGGATCACAAATTCTAATCATCCAACAGTTTAACTGCAGTATTCACTTTTCATGTGTTGGTACACAATAGAGGTGGCAAAAACTTTGTCCAACACTTGGATGGCCCAGACAGCTCGAGGATAGGGTTGGGTTAGGCCTGGATTTTGCAGGCCCAAAAGGAACCGGGCCTATTTGACCTGGCCTGATAGAACCAATGGGCTGGGGCCTGAGCAAAACATGTACATGGGTTGGGCTGGTCTGGGTTGGTCCGACTCAACCCGTTTTTATCATTGGTCTGTTAGGATCAGCCAGGTCGGCCCGATCCGCCATTACGCCAGTTTCTACCATCGGATAAAGCTTAATTGCTTTCTAATGGTCACATGAATGAAATTTCCGACAGTACGCGAGAAAGCCAATAAAATATCAATTTTTTTTAAATATTATCCCAACCATGTTGTTGGTTTTCTTGCATGTAGGCGCATCGTGTCCGGTTCGAGTTCCATAAAGGTGCAGTTGAAGATACATACATGAGGATCGACGGCGAACCATGGAAGCAACCTCTTCCGGTCGATGATGAAACTGTTTGTAGTTGAAATTTCTCATCATGGCCAAGTTAAGATGCTTGCTACCGACAACTGTAGGTCCAAAAGTGTTGCTGAATCTTCTTCATCTCCAATTGTTTTGCGATGTTGATGAAAGGGATAGTGACAATGAGGAAGAGTCTGTTGGAGAAGAGTGGAGAAAATTTGGTGCAGCAGACACATTCAGGATTCCAGATGAGGTTGACATTTCCCATCTCAGTTAATCATATGCCATTACTAATTGCATGAGTTAGTGATTTTTAGTGATTAATTAATCTTGGGTTTATTTGTAGCATAAAAAAGTGTTGGGTTGTTTCTTTTTAGCCTCCATGTTGCATTTTGATATAGAGGAAAAACAGAGACAAGACTTTGATTTTATTGTAAAGTTTGACACAAATGATAATAATTGTACTATGATTGATTCGTTGTGATATATATATTATATTTGCAGAGTGTGTTTTTCTTATGTTTTTCAAATGATCGCACAAATTTTGTTGATACAGATGAGTTCTATAGATTTTGTATATTTAATTTATATTGTTATAATTTAGCACATGTGATTTTAAAATGAATGCTGGATATTTTGGAGATGGGTGAAAGATTTAATTTATATTGAAGCAATATGAATTTGTTTTATACTCACAAAAACTCTTTAAGGATCTCGTTAATTACAAATGATTATATAGCCCTTAGTTTCTCTACTAACTCGACCCCTTATTAGATGATGATGAACTTGATCAAACTACTGGACACGCGATTTTAGACTTTTGCATGAATATTCAAATATTTTACAAGGTATTTATTTATTCACATAAATCTTTAAATTCTCTACAAAATGACGTTCATCAATTTTGATTTAGACCACATTCTTCATATAGCCCTTTTATCTCTTCCATCTTCGAGCTCATGCTATGGAAGAAGGAATCCAGAAGAATATATCATCGACAACCTATTTTATTATGAGACAACTTCATATCAATCTATTATAGGTTTGGGCATCTATCATTGGATAGACCTCGTGCAATAAATACCCCTGCCATATCTTTTTGTTTCATTTTTTCCCGTTATACCATATGCATCTAAGCTCACATAATAATTTGCACCCAACATCATCGGTTTGAACATATGTTATCAATTTAAACCAAAAAATTCACTTATATTCATCAATTCAAATACAAAAGGTTCATCAATTGACCCATAAAAAGTTTGTCACTTTAAAAACAGAGGTTTAGAGTTTGGACTACGTTTGAGATATAGATTAAGGTGTAAGATGTTAGTTGGAGAAATTCAAGAAAAGACCAACTTTGTTTATGTTTTGTTTAGACTTTTTTTAGATAAACAATTTATAGAGATAAATAGTCATTTTTTAAAAACAAAATACTGAATTACTTCGTTATGTGGGGTATTTTCTCTTCTTTTTACAAGAAAAGTCTCAGTTTTGCTCGATTACATTAGTAATATGCGTACAAATAATGAATTCTCAGCAGTTGACGGAGTTGCAAATCTTGCTTAAAATTTTGTGGAAACAAGAATTGTCTAACGTAAGTGGGAGAGAGAGAGTTTATAGCATAACTATTTCATGGTGTATACTTAAGTACCATATTTGAAATTGTATATCCTTGACTTTTGCCAACTCTCGACTATATTTATAGCTTCGTCCCTGACTTCTACTTTCTTTTATCCTTCTTTGTATTTTTAACAACAGCTCAGTTATACAAATGATTTGATGGCTGTAGGGAAGCCTTTTTTATTCTGGTAAAGCAGGCAATGACAGATAAATTAGAAGGCATCTAAAACGGCAATGTAGAGTCAAAGCTTACTGAGCATCACAAGCATAAGAATGCAAAAACTTGTACAATTTGTTATTTCACACGCAGATTACAACGTCAAAAGAAATCAGATAAATAGCGCAAATGGTTGCAACTTGGAAAGTCGGTAATCAAAATCCTTTTACAGTGAGTAACCACACGGGCTTTACATAGCGGTGAGACAGAGTACTAAGATCAAATTTGATCTCTGTGCCTTGTGTGGTAATACATGCATTTACATAAAATATTACAAAAGAAAATTATGAACAAAACTACTATGGAGTGTTCTTCATAAGCGAGTTGTTGACACAAACATCAGGAAACTTGTCTATCATATGATTCTCAACTCTTTTATCTTATAATAGTTCTACATCGGGAACATACTGTCCTTAGGTTGTTAAGGTAACATAAACCGGGCATTACCCACGCAGCAGATTGGTACTCCCCCAAGCATTTTGTGATAGCCTCGTTGGCTTTTTGAGATGATGTCCTTTCTTCTATCTTCTTTTTTTCTCTGAAATAGTAAATGCATGACTATCGAGTGAGATTTATTCCCCAAATGATATTCATCAGAATATAACAACAGAATAGATTATTAAATTTGAGGGACAATGGAAATGGAACTCGTACCAAAGAGAATTTTTACAAACAATATTATATAATAAACATAAACGCAAATGTACTTTTTGAAAGTACATGAAAATACAGAACAACACATAAAACACGATGGTTGTATCTTTAATCAGTTTTCTGCATCAGCTGTAAATAAGGCATCAGTCCTGAGAACTTTATTGGGAGTTTGGAGAGGAAGTCATTACCTGTCAACATATTCTTTTAATAACTCTTTTGCCTGAACCAGCTTAGAAAGCAGATTGCGGTAGACGTCAAGGTCTCGGTCAACACTTCTCTTATTTACATTTAGTGCAGCGCAAAGCTGTCAAGTCATGAAGAAACGTATCAGCAGTTAACATATTGCACGCTTTATCAGATATTTGGGGAGCATCTGATAAGCAACCAAGGAAAACAATCACTACATTCATTCTTTTTCTTTTATGAACTATTTTGGTTTCCAATTAAAGAAAATATAAGTGCACACTTAGTTATAGCTATCAACCTCATAGGTACTACAAAAGCTTTTCATCATGCTCTTCCAGCACTAAAGAAACTAAGCACGTTTTTTCTATCATTGGTTGAAGACAAAAACTTGCGTCAAACCACCTAACGGAGCACATTCCATTAGGCAGGCCCCAAATTTTAGTTTTTCTGGTGAGCTTTTTAGGGTTCCTTTTTTAGTTTTTTATTTAGTTTATTGTTTCTTAGGATATTCCCTTTTCTTTCAGGTCAATCATTTAATTTTAGAGGTTTTTACTGTTTTATAGGGTTTTTATTATTTATTTTTTAGGTTTTCAGCTTTTTTTTTTTTTAATTTTTAGGGTTCTTTTTTTAGTTTACTAGGGTCGTATTTTTTTTTTTTTTTTAATGTTAAGATTTAGTTTTAGGGGACCTACCTAACGGTTAGACGATTTGCATGAGTGTGCCTCTTGGTTGAAAGGGCTCTGCCAGGGGAAAAGGCTACTTATATATATGTGGCTATATTATGAGGGTTCATATACATTTGAAGCATATTCACTTTCGGGGCTTCCTAGATAATACAAATTATCAAGCCTTTCAAATCAAACACCTGGCGATTAATTGAAGTGAAGTTGACTTCACCAAATCCAAGACAATTTTACATTTACTAAAAGTTTGACAGTCATGCTCAAGTTTTACCTTATCTAAGATAGTTGGCTCAGTTGCATTTCCTAACTCGAGCAGGCGGAAAAGACCAACCGCAAAGAAACGACTATAGCTGAAACTTCCTTTGCTCCCAGCTCTTTCTGAAATGTCCTTTAAAATGTCTTCAACTTCTCCTTCTCTGGATGCGAAATCTACTAACGAATTTGCGGACTGAGAACGGGCCCATTCTTCTAACTTCTGTGCATCAGCCCTACATCAAAAAGCTTCCTTTAACTTTTATTACATCACATTAGCAACTGGAATTAAAAAAAAAATCACTTTTTGCATGCTACACAGTTAAGGTCAACAACAGAGTCAACTATCCATTTCAACTGCATTTTCACATTTTCTGACACGTGAAAGTGTTAATATTACAAGTCAACCTTGCTTAAATCAGAAAAACAAAAGGAATAGATATTAAATATTTGTACAAGAGGTTCTAGACGAAAACCTGTATTGAGCAGGATCCTCATTTAGAGCCTCAATATAAGCTTTGAAAATGGCCTCTCTATCCTCATTGCTAGGATATCCGTCCATGAGTTGATCGTACACGGTAACAAAACCGAGTGCAAACACAGGATCATAACGGTATGACCTCTTGTACCTCATCAAATGCTGCTGTACAATCAGCTCTTGTAACACCGTGTTGTATATACTCGGAATTGGTCTCTTATATGCCTTCAAGAAATTCGACTTCGTCTCATGGACAGTAGGCAGATCTGAAAGCAATGAGCATCCAAAGGAAAACTTCAGAAACAGTTTGAGAGCCAAACAGAAAGTAAATTCAGTAACAAGGAAGATGTATGATTACCAAGCTGTACACTGAAAGAAGAAATACAAGGAAACCGTTCCCTATCGAAAAGCCAGCCTCCCTTAAAGCTAAGTAAATATCATAAGATAATGACGGAAAGATCTTAATTTGGTAGCTATACAAGTTCCTTTGTGATGAATTTGCAATAAAACTTTTGAAGAGATACAAACATCCATGTACAAGTTTCATATCATGTTAGTTCTCTATTGGTCTTCGAGCAGACCATACTGCATCCTGGTGAGGGCTGTGAGGCCACACAGTTTGATCCTCCACTATCACGCCTTTTTTAATGAGACAAATAGAATCCCAACTAACAATTGTTGATGTTGCTCCAGAAATCTCATGCCTTTTGCTTCCCCTTACTTCGGGTTTCTTCAAAGCAAATAGTGATTGAAACTTTAGACTACGTTTGGTTGGGGACTTTTGAGGTTTTTAAAGTACACAACTTTGATTTGGAAAGTCCAAATGAAAAGTAAAAGCCTTGTTTGTTTAGAGTTTCAAAATGTTACTGTAGCAGGTCAAATCAAGTATTTTTTTTTAATACTCAAAATTTCAAATCGCCATAATTTTTTGTTGCTTATCTATTTTAGATGAATATTTTATCAAATTAATCCTCTCCCCGAGACAATTTGATACCCCAATTGGTATATGAAAATAAAATAACACATTCGGAAAGTTAATTAAAAAAATGTTGAAATTTAAATTAAATAGGTAAATAGGTTTGGTGTAGGATTATGATTTTAAAAAACTTGTTTTTATAGAATGAAAATCCAAATTTGGCCTTAATGATCGAGGAGAATTGGGTATTGGGATTGCTCGAGATCATAATGATGGCAAACACGTAACTTTGAATTCTCTACTGGAGATGAAGAGGAAGAGACTATCACAGCAAAGGCAACATTTAACTGGTATTGCACCAGGGATGGAGTACGGTTATAATTGAAGGGGATTGTGCAGAAAACCTTCCATACTTTATAAACCAATGAGCTTGACCTTTCTCGTATTGGAACTACCATTGAAGATGGTAAATACCAATTATTAGTATGGCTAGGAGCCATGGCAATCAAGTGGCTGTTCTTGATCATATGCTTTAGTAGGACTTGGGTAGATCAGGAAGGCTTGTCTAACCTCCCTAGGCTATCTAATGATTATATAATCTCTGTATAGATGCTTCCAATTAATGCCATGACAGTATTCTTACAAGGAGAGAGAAAACAAAGAATATCATTTCTTTCTAGTACAGAGTAGAATCACAGCTCCGAAAATCCATTGGGAAAATTAGTGACGTACATGTTTCCCGCCAGTTCATGAATCTGCCGGGATTGCCTTTAACCGATGAATTATGTCTATTTATGGCTAGCAATCAGATTGATGAGGGTTTAAAAAACAGGACCCTCTCTACTTAGGAGATAAGCGAGCTTGATGGATCTAGTGCTAACCATCCAAGCAGTACATTGAAAAGGGAGCCTCGTGCCAATAACCTCATGGGCCTCGCTAGGTGACCCTATCCTAAGGACGAACGAAAAGGAGCGCCCGGGATTGTGGTACCTTGTGGCCCGACACAAACCATACCGTACTGGAAATACATCTATTGGGATCCTGATTCAACCCAAAGATCCAAGTTGGATTACCTAACAGGTTGTGGACCGTAGATTGCTTTACTAGAAGAGACAACAACAACACTCAGATTGCTCCACGTGTCCACTAGGCAGTATGGCCTCCTTAGTTCGTATAAATATGCACACTATTCAATGCAAGGGCGGAGCTAGACCATCTGTGTTGCAAGGGCTAAAGAACACAAAACACAAGCATATATCATACTTAGAAAAAAAATGTTTGCGATATAATTGTAACAAAACTCTTTATTTTTATTTTTTATTAATTTACTTACAACCCTTTTTCCAAATCCAAGAAAATTGCACACACTTCTTCATGGCTCAATTGTTGGATGGCTCATGTCACATGTAAGAGTTTTAGGACTATTTTGATATATTGTTATTTAATTTTTCATATTTTCTCGGAAAGAATGTATCATTGGTTTTAAATTTTACCGTACATGTTTATAACTAAGTAGTAAAAAAAAAAAAAAAGATTCTAGAAAGACAATTAAAATAAATGAGGAAACTAGCTTGAATTATGCATATTCAGATATTTGGACTAAATGAAATAAGGTATATAAAATTGATAAATAATATTCTAAGAAATCATAACTACGATTAAATCTATTGACATCATGTAGACGTATCATTACTTCTATATCAGTATATGTATTTTACTAATAATATATATATAACTGTAGGGGATTAGTGAAAGGTTTGCAGGGGTTAAAGCCCCCCATAAATACACTAGGAAACACCCCTGATTCAATGTAGTGGTAAGACAATTATTGCTATCTAGCTTCCTAATTACCTCTCTTTTGCAAGTTTCCTCCGACTAAAATACCATACCTGACCCTAGCTTCCTAACTCAGTAAACCGAGGTTATGTGCATCTGGTTAATTACTTATCACAGATAAACCATTCCCTCCTATCATCATCACACTCCAAGTTTTGACGAGTTAAATTTTTAATTACTAAAGCAACTGTACAGGAAAAATTATGGTACTGGTTCTGCTTACTCATCAAGCGAACTATTTCGATTCAACAAAAACAATATAAGCTTTACATACAACCAAAGATGATTCCTCAAAACACTTCTAAATAAAGTAAAATAAAATAAATTAATAGCCCCAATCTCAGCATTCACAAATGTAGCAACACAATAAACATATTATGACGCCAAATTCACAAAACATCAACAGAGAGAGAGAGAGATTGACACTTGCCTGTCGCAGTGGACATGCAATGAATTACTACCATGCGAGAACTAGAGCTCCAGCTTCTGGAGTTACATGAACTATAGGGCAAACGGAGATTATTGGGAGCTAGAAAATTACGAGCAGACGGAATTGCAATTTTCCGGCCGGCGGCGGACTGAGTTACTGAAGTGACGGCCGCCATAATGATATCCTCCTTTTAACCAGGAACAATTTTCCCGATTCAGAGGGGAAAGCGGTTTTCCATTTTGGAAGGGGAAAAAATGAAAAATGGAATAGTGAGGACAGGATTGAAGAGATTGTTATCCGACTAATGGAAAAGGATTTATTTCTAAGATTTGGGATGTCAAGGTAAGAGCGAATTAGTTTTTGACACGTGGTTAGTAAGCTTTGACGTGATGCTGACCTCTAACTCCAACCTCCGTTTGATATTCGAAGTTCCCTTATTTTATGAATGTGGCTAAGGTTTTGGAATAGTGTGTGATAGGAAATTTGGTTTTGGAAATGTGGGGTTTGATCCGTGTTACTTGTACTAGTTTGAAAACTCACGTGTTACGTAGGTATATCAAAAAATTCATAAAATTTATTAAAAAGATTTAATAAACTTGGGTCGTGAATTATTAACTCAACGGAAAAAAAATATTCATTTCAAGTTTTAAAAAATTGTATTGTACACCACATTAGATATTTTGTTAATAATATTACCATCGTCATTGCGGAATAAAGTTTTCAGTATTGTACGATTCTTAACTCGAGATATTGAGACATAGAGGCGGTTGTGGCTGAACACTGGTTTTGCAAATACAAACCAACGTTAGAGAGAGTTTGACCCTAACTTTTGTTTATAATCATTGTGAAACAAACAATAAGTGGGAATTGTCTCCTCTGAAATTTGAATGACACCCTGCTATCCGAAGGCTTTAGCATGCGTGAAATATAAACCTTAATCCCAATATTAATTCGTGAAAGAATCTTAGCTTTAATAACGCGGTCTCCAAGATGGGTAACAACCAATCTCGTACTATTGTATAATTCGAAAACTTGATTCATATTTCAAATCAATATAATCGGACTCCAATCTTCACTTTCAATATATGATTAGGAATTTCTAAGCACTTTATTGTGTTTAGAGAATCTGTCTATCACACTTGATGTTGAGTTTTACCATACACATATGTTTTACAAATGGTGTCAGAACTAAAATATACTCTCTCATCACTTGGAAGTATAGACATCGCGTATTCATTAACTATTTCAACTATGTATTTTTTGATGCAAAATTAGCTCTTCTTCCAAGGATGGTTTTTTACCAAAGTTTTGTAAAATAGAAGGATAAACGCTCTCCACAATTGTCACAACATGATCGTCTGAAAATTAAAAAAGTACATCATCAGGTATATCAACTAAAGTTTGATCATTCACTTCGATAGCAATTTTGTCATCGCCAATTTTGAGTATCAGTTAAAACACAATATGTCAAAAGCCAAATATATATGTATGTGTGTGTGTGTGTGTGTGTATAGGATTGGGTTCAAATGAGAACCCCGTCATTATATGTGAACCTAGGGACTAATCCTGGCCTTAGATCTAATAATTTGTGTGGACCAAATTTTTTCTATTTTTAATTTTATTAAATTATTTATATGGTAGGAAAGGGTGTTTATGTAATTTCATAAAGGCTGTGAATCAAGTAAAAACACAATAATTTGCGTCTCTACCCCGTCATCTTCCCCAAACCCACGGCTCCTAACCCTAAGAATATTATCCGCCGCCTCCACCAGAATCAGAGGATTGCCGAAGTAGTGGACGACGACCTTGAATCGGCTAAACCCACCACCGTATATGGGCGGCGATAGCCTCGAATCACCATCGCCGATTGAAGCCGAACGCCATCGCCGCTAGAGCCGAACGCCATCACCGCTGGAGCCGTCGCCATCGTTGTCTATTCGCCAAACTCGCCGCCACGCCGCTGGTGGACGGTGCCGTCCTGGCCGCGCCGCAACGCTAACTTCACCTCCTACTTCACGCCGACGTTCTGGTCGAACCCTTTCCTCTCCCTGACCTTCGCGAACATGAGGCCGTGCTACTTCCCCTTGTATGCAACCGCGGAGGTGGTGGTGATGCGTCCGCGGATCGGGGCTGATTCGGCCGCGGGTTCGGCGAACAGCGATTTGATTTGACGGCTGGTTCTCGTGGGTTGTTTGGGTTGCGGTGTGAATTGGGGGGCGTGAAACGGAGGTTGGGGGTTTGGCTTGTTCACCTCCGCCTATAAACTGCAAATTCAAAATTTTAAAATGAAACTCAAATCTTCAACAAAACATAACTTTTTCAAATTTTATTCGTTTTGAATGAAATATATATCAAATTAATCACATACTCAAGATCTACAATTTAAGATACATATTGCATGTTTTAAAACGTAAAAAATATATATATATAATTAAATTAAAAAAACTGGACTGATTTTAGCACTACAGTACTGTGTAAAAAGCACAATGAACCTGAACATATAATTGCACTGTGCAATATTAGATCTAAGGGCAGGATTAGTCCCTAGGTTCACATATAATGACGGGGTTCTCATTTGAACCCAATCCTATATATAT
>BMAC01000193.1:1376246-1397333 GCA_014905375.1 Phtheirospermum japonicum
AATATAGAATAGAGATTATATAATTAATACGAAAGAAAACAGATTCAAATTAGAAAAAAAAACTAATTATGTTTTATTTCGCAAAAAAATAAAATCACAGATTTATATTAGAAAAAAAAATCTAATTAATATGAAAGAAAAAAAAAACCATAAGATTTGAAAAAAATAATAATAAAACCTATAAGATATGTTGAAATAAATAAAAGTAGATTGGAAAACTGCTTGAACTTGGACTGAATAATTAGTTTGAAAAAACAGATCGAAAAAACATTCCAAGATTTAATTTGCAAGATCGGTAAGAAATAGAGAAATAATCGAAAAAAACTCAATTGAGAAAAAGCAGGTCGAATAATTCGGAAGAAGTTGGACGGAATAATTAGACGGCAAAATAGCTTTTGAATGTTTGAAGTTGGACAGAATCAGAACAGTGGCGACAGGAATGACAAAACCCTAGGTTTGTAGTACAAATGAGAAAATGATTTTTTTTTTATTATTTATACCTAGGCTAAAAATCCTCCAAAATAACATTTTAAAATAAACTATTAGAAGATGACTACTCAGCATTCGGACCTACCAAGTGATAACATGTGTCATCTAAATTAATGGCTGATTGATATATACTTTGAGTGTCAACAACATTAACAAATATGGTGGATATCAAGTAGAAAACAAAATATATACTTTATGATTGTAATTTATGTAATGAGTAGATAAATTGTTTAAAAAAATCTATTTATTTTCCCGTCAATAAGAAATTAATAGGGATTCACATTTGACAACTCATCATCACACGTTAGCTTAAATGAGTTCACTTGGCTTAGCTTAAATGAGAGTGTTAGATGTAGGGCCCTATAAGGGTGAGGAGGAGAATTATATATGCCTAGCCTCCAAGCTTGGAAAAATTATTAGGCATATTAGGGTATTCGTTGTATATATATAATAGGGTAGAAAGAACATATTTAATATAATAAATGTATATTTATATTAAAATAAATTTTATATATTTTGCTATAAATCCTCATCTTTCATATTATGATAATATATATTTAGAACATGTAACACGCCTACAAATGTTCATTTTCACTTTTATAAATATGGTCATATTTGTTTTAATAAATATTCATCTTTGTTTTGCTAAATATCCATCTCCAATATAATAAATATCAATCTTCATTTTCATAAATAATTATATATTTTAATCATTTATAATATGATAAATATTAATATCAATGTAGTATAGATGGACACATATAAAATGTGCATCTCTATTATCTCTCCTATATATATTAATACAAAATCCTACTATACCATATGTCTACTTCCCATGCTTTGTAATATTATTTTAAAGGAAAATAAATATAAAATATAAAAATTTAAAATTGGATATATAATCCTAATATAATGCATTGAGAATAACAGTAAAAACTTATATGAAAACTATTATTACGCTAATTAAAAAAGAGAGAGAGAGAGAGAAACAACAACAACAAAAACTAATAAAAACAAATTATTACACCTAGAAATATAAATATTAAATACATTCTAAATTTCCTCATAAAATGCATTGATAAACACATTATATATTTAGATGAACAAATTAATGTCTCACGCAGAAAAAAAAAAAGAAACAAAAATAATAATAAAGTAATATTACATATACTAAAAGTTAGATTACGATATCTTTTAATAGAATTATCAATGCCTTATAGATTTTAATTTTTATATCACATATTTACACGCGACACGCTGATGTTTTACATTTTACCACTCAATTTTCTACGGGTTTACTTTCATGTACAGGGTATTTTGCTATGTCTTACAACTACTTTCGTAACCCCTGGGTAAAAATAATTAAAAATTATTTATTGTAAAAGTCAGTCTTACTGTAATTAGAACAAATAATACTCCGATTTATGTGTAAAAATAATTTATTGTGAAAAATAATATTTGTGTAAATAGAAAAATAATGTTACGATTTGTATTTAACATTTTCAATATTATTATTTAGTATTTTTAATGATTTTTACTTTTTTTCATATCCCGTATAATATGCGAATATTAAACTAGTGTTAAATATTCATCTTTTGATTATACAATATAAATATTCATCTTTGATTGATTATACGATATTAAACTAATATGAAATATTCATCTTTTGATTATACAGTATAATTGTTCATCTTTGATTATACGATACAGCTGCAATCAATAGGCTCTGGGCTTAGACCTAAACTTGCTAAGGTCATGTTCTTTCTGTAAATGATGTTATTTTATTATACGATTGTTCGAATTCCTTTTATATTATTAAAGTTCTGAGCATCTTATTGAAAACTTCAGATTTGCGAGTGCTGCTATCTTCCTGATCAAAAATTGGCTAAGCTCCCAAATAATTATGTTCATCATACTATCCCAAGGCCACATCAAATTGACAGTCTGCTCCCAAATAACTATGTACATCACCTTCATATAATATTTAGTCATTATGTAAAGAGTTAAAAAAAAAAAATCTACAACAGACGAGAGTTACAAGACGAAATCTAAGATCAGGGAAAAAAACCAAGAAAAAATAATTATTGTCAACAAATTTATATACATTAACATACATACATACATATTTGTGCGCACAGCAGTGTATGACAGAGAGGACTTATTTATACTAGTAGCTACTCCATAACTTGTTTACAATCAGACAAGCTATTCTATTACAAACAAAACAAACTCAGGATCTACAACAGGAAAATAAAACTCTACTTTGTGGGTCCCCAGCAGATAAGGTGCATAACTTTCTCAGCCTTCTCAGCTTCCCTTATTCTTCTCATCTCGTGATCCAGATCACCAAACTTTTCTTTTCTCACCTCCTCCACGGCGGCCCCACCACGGTAAACCCGTTTTTCACGGTCCTGAGTACTTGGCCGTGGCGGAGAAGGCCTGATGCCGGCGGTCAGCGCCATTTTAGTTCTCAACCCTTCAGAAATTAAGTATATATAGCTTGAGAAGAAATTATGCCTTGGAAATACATTAGGGTTTTTTTTTGTTTTTTTTTTTTGTATATGTATTTGTTTGCAAATAAATAAAACACACACATATATATAGTGAGGCTAGAGGCACTTGTTACCATAAGATACTTAAATGATTTGTGTGGTATTGTTGAATAGTCTATCAAGAAAACAAGAGGCTGTGGCCCCAGGTTTTATAGTTTCCACACAGCCTGGATTCTGAAATCAGCGCATGCCTTGCTCACCACAAGATCCTCCAATAAGTCGTTGATTTATAGTCATTTTGGCTTTCTTGTTTCAAATTTGATTCTACTTCATATTCTGCTTACAACAAGTGTGGGCATGTTTAAACAATCAACGTCCTATATTTATCTGATCAATTCATCGTGTTATTCATCTAGTGGAGTGGAGAGAGAAAAGACCCAATTATCCAATTTCCATTACAAGAAAAAATCAATTTATCTAAACAAAATTGTAGGTAAATATTAGTAAAATTGTTGATAACCTTCCAGATTAACTATCACCAATGGCCCCCGAGCTCGAGGTTGTACCATTTTGGGACAATGTTTATGTCGTTCATGACTCAGCATTATGTATATTTATTAAAAAGTTTATTTGATGTCGTTCATGACTCAGCATTATGACAGTTAATCTATTGCAGAGTAGAATTGTTAAAAAGTTTATTTGATGTCGTTCATGACTCAGCATTATGTATATACATCACCTTAATTTTATATATTTACTATTCATCTCTTGCATAAATCACGGATGAGTTTTCAAGAGACTTGGTGTGAATATGTGTTAATAAACTATTACAACTCTGAGTCGAACACGAACGAGTATGTAACTAAATAACACAAAATTGGAAAAGAGATCTAAAAAACAGAGAACAATAATTTAAGTCGAGTCGAGAAAATCTCTTCCCACAAGACGATATTGCCCCGATAGTGCTCTTCGATTTAGGCAATTCGTCCCCAAAGGTAAAACGACTTTTCGTCTCTGGTTTAACAGCACTGTTAGAAACCAGAGATCCGGCGAACTAAAAAAAACTGGACTAAGTTATGAAAGAAAGAAAAAACCAGAAGCAATATGCAGTGCAGTATGTTTGTTACTTTTCAGGTGTTCCAGGTGCTATTAAAGACGTTCTTAAACGCATCCAAACACTCACCTTTTATAGGGTTGCCATCTGGAGGTTACAACACTATTAAAGACGTTTTCCAGGTGCTATTAAAGACGTTCTTAAACGCATCCAAACACTCACCTTTTATAGGGTTGCCATCTGGAGGTTACAACACTATTAAAGACGTTTTCCAGGTGCTATTAAAGACGTTCTTAAACGCATCCAAACACTCACCTTTTATAGGGTTGCCATCTGGGAGGTTACAACGCATCCAAACACTCAGCATCATCCAGCATGAACCTGGACGGGCATGAACCTGGACGGGTTCAGCGTGCAGATGCAGAAGTCAGCCAGGAGACTGGTCAAAGAAACGTCTCCATGCATCATTAAGACACGTGACCTGAACGGTCAGGAGTTTTCAGGCGTTCGAACCATCTCAATCGGACCATTTGCCCAAGTCCCAAGTCCCAGGCCCAGAGCCCAGCCAGGACCGGGATCAGATCCGCTCGGCTCCGCCGAAGGCGGACTGGCGAACCCAAGTTCAAGAGCCCGCGTGAGCTTCGTTTACACAAAACCCACAATACTCGTTGGCCCACTTGATGTCCAATCATTAAAAGTTAAACACTTTTAAACTCCCTTCCACATTGAATAACTATCAATGTGGGATAAACGAAAAGGAATAGAAGCACCTATTCAACTTCCAGACACCATTTCTCACTCACCAATAATAAATGAATTTGAGAAATTCAAAAAGTTACGATTATCTATACGACACGTAGAATAATCCTATACAATTCATCAATATGAATTATCGTTGTGCCATTCAATTAGAATTAATCCAATTTACAACAATATGAATTCGAGATTTCGTATTCATCAGTCATCTTGTTGTGTATATATTAGGATTCATGATAAATTATACACCCGAGTTCATAATATACAAATTATTGTTGCTGTGGTCTACCTATAAGTTCAAGTTAAAATTAACTGAATTATTATATATTGTTGTAATTTGTAACATGTACTCGCACAAAATAAAAAACCCAGTAATAATTTTAATAAATCAACTCTATATAGGGAAATTAACCAAAACCTTTGAGGCAGCTGAGTTGCACCACAAAGAAAATCGGACCGCCCCAGATTTCAATTGGGGCATTGTTTTCCTTGGCCCAATTCAACCCCATCTTTGTGTTGGGTCATTCTCGGGCTTTGGGTCTCTTGGACTGAGCCAAAGTAGGCCCGATCAACTTATTACTAAGTATAAAACTATAAATGTAGCACATTCCGCCCTAATCCTCGGGTCAAACTAAAAATTGCCACATACTATGATGAAATTCTACATAAGGGAGCCTAAATTCTTTCATTTTTCAACACGCGTGAGATATGACTTGCATTCCAATTATGTATTTAAGTCATTTATATTGGGGATAATTATTTTTTACTCCTAAAATATTGCGTTTTTATAATTTACTATACAAACTATTATTGGTAATAAATAATCATACAAACTATGTGTGATTTGTAATTTATCCCTAAAACCAGAATGTTATAATTTTGTGCCCAAAATCCGATGACGTGGCATAAAACCACAAAACACGAAAATTACAGTTTATGGGGGCAAATTACAAATCGCGCATAATTCGTATGATAGTTTGTCACAAATAATAATTGTATGGTAAACTGTAAAAATATCATAGTTAGAAAAGTCTTTTTTGCTTTATTTTATACATACTTACCCAAATTAATTTTGAAAAACTCAAAAAGCTAAACTCGTCTACTTTTTTTAAGGGCAAAACAATTCATTAAAAGGCATTCGAAACTCAACCGACAATGCTTAAAAGTAGAAATTTAGGGGTTGAGAACCAAAAAGAGTTGATGTTTACATTTAATTTTATATGGAAATTTAAGGAGTAAGCAATGGTATTTTCAGCGCGTCGCACCCAAAAAAAGTCCATCATGGCGAAGAGTCGAAAGGTAGTGTCGAACATCGACAAGAATTGGAGCGCATTCTGCTGTACGGTCCGCTTCGCCAAGGGAAGCAAAGATGACAGAGGTTGAATCCCCAAAAACAATAAATTTGTCAATATTAACCGATGAGACGGTAACAAGGGCTACCCTTAGAGTAAGAAATTCTGCCATCTCGGGATTTGACGTGTAGGTGAATGACTTGCTTATTCCTTTGAACGATCCATCTGCGTTCTGGAGAAAAACTACAACACCCGCACAAACGCGAGTTTTCAAAATAACTCCGTCAAAATATATTCGAAAATAGCCAGTGAGTGGGAGGAGTTTCTGATTTTATTCTAAATCGGAAAAGGGGCGCTTGAGATGATATTTGGTGGTTTAAGTTCACAAAGGGATGTCGAAGCTAAGGTCGCTGATAATAGAGGATCAAAGTTTCCATCGGCAAGGAGAATGTAATTCCGGTGATACCAAAGCACGTTAGCCGCTACAACAAAAAGCTCGATGATTGAATAGTCGCCCGAAAAGAGTATATCTCGGCACCAAAGATCAAATAATGGTGGTTTGAAATGCGAAATAAAATTTGCGAGTCGTAGTGGTAACCACATTCGCAAGGCTCCAATGTGGAATGATCGTAATTCGAAGAAAAAAAAAAAGACAAATAAGATTAATCAGCAAAAAAAATAAAAATATAGAGACTATAAAGATAAAATCACAAAACTCTAGGAAACTCTATACGTGCGAGGTAACTCTAAGGGAGATGCCAAATGATAGCCCCTAGTACCATTTTGCATTCATCTGCTAACACTTGGTAATTGGTACTAATTAAATTGCTCTTAAAATCCAATTGTGAGGGTGTATTCCATTTAGTGATCCATCTTTTATTTTAACAATACTAATAGATGATGTATGTGCATGATAATGCCATTTTTTATACACGATTCACTAGAGTACTATAAAATGAAACATTAAATGGAATAGAAACAGAAAATCGTGATCGACTCAAATCATGAGCTGCGTACCTTAATCAATCCAATAAGTACTTGTATATTAATCCTAAGAACCAACCTTTTCCCCCTCCTTGCATATGGGTGCAAATGGATTCTTTAATTTAACAAGCTACTCCCTTCGTACACAATAAATGGCAGCATTAAAAATCGTCTTTACATTGAATGGTTTGGTGTTTTGATGATTTTTTTTTTAATTTTTGTTTGTTCACAAAAGATATGTATATTTACTTTTCAAAAGTAATAATTACACAAAAAATACTAAAAATCTCCTATTTAATTTACTTTATTTATTGAAAAACTTAAAAGTTAAGAGTAAAATAGAAAGAATAGAAAAAAAATCACAATCTCAATTACCCTTATTTTATTCTCTGTGTGTTTTTATCTAACTACCTATCTTTTATTATCTAACCACCTATCTTTTATGAACGAATGGAAGTAATATCCTTCAAAAGCAGGGGCTAAAGTGGTCATTTCACACACAACCAACCCATTCCCACCACCCCGCCCACCAAAAAAATAAAAAGGGAAAAAAAAACCACTTAAAAATGCAATTAAGCCCACAGACAATATGCACTGCCCGCCAACTATATATACTCCCTTTCCGTAAAACTCAACCCACAACACAAATCTCATCTTATCATCCAAACCCAAGAAGTCATTTATATAGCCGTAAGGTACCCACATCATAAAGAAGTTTAACCAAAACTCAAAAATTGAAGGTGTTGAAAAAATGAGTTCAATAACAAAATGCAGCAAGGCCTGGGTCGTTGCGGCCAGCATCGGAGCTGTTGAGGCACTAAAAGATCAGGGGTTTTGCCGGTGGAATTATGCCATCAGATCAATACACCACAATGCTAAGAACAATATTATCAGGTCAATTTCTCAGGCCAAGAATAAGCTTAATTCAATTGATCAAAATACAAGACTCGGAGAATCTGAGGAATCGCTTAGGAAAGTCATGTATTTAAGCTGTTGGGGTCCCAATTGATCAATGGTTTGAAAGTAAAGCAGTTCAAGGCTAAATTGCTTCGTGATATATATAGTTATTCTATTGTAACAAATCTCATGTTTGGGAATAATTCCTTGGTGTTTAAATTTTGTCCTGGGTATTATTTAGAATGATCTGAGAAATATTTGGAAAAAAAAAGCAGTTATAAAAAATTGTACTGCAATTAATTTAGTAACAAAGTAAAGTTATAGATATATAAAACACAGAAAATTAAATTATACAGTATAGTTTATTTTATTAAATATGAAAGGGCAAAGTCTTAAAGAAATCGCTTTATTAATTAAGTTACTTTTATAAATTCCAAATTCTTTCTTTATGCGATTGTAATGATTAATAATGAGCTAAACAGATTATAGAAATGCCAGTATTGCAATTTTAACTGTTTTCTCTTGGACCACTTCAGTTTGGGTTTTTGATGCTGAGAAGGATAAGGCCAAATTGAGTTTTGTCACTTTTATTTAAAAAAAATAGTATTTTTTCTTCTCTTTTTTGTTTTGGGAACAACGAATTTACTATTTAGTGACTTTTTACATATGATTCATGGAAAGTTGGATGACACTATGCATCGATGGCGACGAGGCTGCGTTTATGGATAAGTTTATATGATTCCTTGTCGAAGCCGAGGTCATTGATGTTGACTTAATTGATTGTTATTTACGTGGCAGTCGATCATAATTTCATTGGCTTAAATTATTGGTGCCGGTCTTTGCACCACATAAAATAAAATTAGAGCTATTAATATCGGTTTCGGTTAATCGAAAAATTATCGAGTTTTGTTTTGGTCAATTGTTTAGTTAATTGTTGATTATCAATTTTGATTTTAATCAAAATCATAAATTAGTTTCTGACGGTTCGGTTTAAGTTGTAAATTTTCACGAAATGAAATTGAATGTTAAAATCAGCGGTTAATCGGAAAACAAAACCGACGGTTAAACTAGCTAGTTTGTGGGCATTTAAAGTCAACGACTCGGATGATAGAGCCATTGATGATTAACGGTCATAAAAACTAGCCGTTGGAATTTGGATCGCCGGTTAACCGAAGCCCGGCTTCCAACTGCTGGTTTTCAATAAAAAAAATCAATTTCTACAATTATAAATATCCTCCTCTCCAACACCAATTCTCACACCATTTCATCTCGAATCTTCTTCTTCTCTTATATTTTCAAGTTTGAAACTATTAATTTGTGCAAAAATATAATCAATAATTTTTTCTTCTTGTTTTGATAATCTTTCTTTTATAATATTATTATGACAAGCTATTCTTGCAATATTAATAATAATACTATTCGAGAATTTTGTCGATGTCGAGGTTCTCGATGATAACCTTCGGTCGTTGCCAGAGATTATGTTTCAAATGAGATAATGCCGAAAGAAATTGATAAGTTATATAATCAAATCAAATTCAGTGAGGATTACCCACCTCAAACGAATCCAAACCGCATGATATGCCGCCACTGCTCCAAGGAAATCGAAGTCGAAGACGAAGACGGCGAGTGAATACCAATCCCCCATCTTCAGATTTAATTTCTCAAGAACGACGATCAATGGTGCAATTCGGGCACACTGCAATTATTGCAACAAGGCGCTGATCTCAACATGGAGAAGAAGCATCCTGACAAATACGGCGTTGATAGCTTTCAAACAAATAAACGTCTCGTCTTCATCTACCACCGGCGCCAAGACCGACGGTTAAGGTACGATTTCTAATTTATTCCAATATAACGAAAGTGGTCATAGAAAATTTCTTGCAAGATTTGTTGTCGTTATGGGTCTTTTTTTTAATCATGCACATGGTACTCATTATGAATATCATACTAAAGATGCATTTAATCCATCCAGAACTAGAATTTCCCGTAATAAGGTTACTCCTGATCTTGGTAAAATGGTTGGTGAGTATAAGTTGAATCACTACAAAAAACCAGCAAATTTTCGAGGGAAAAATCGAGGGAATTGTCTTCCCTCGGTATTTTCCGAGGGAAAAACCGAGGGACAAAAAAATCCCTCGGTTTTTCCGAGGGAACGATATTCCCTCGGAATTCCGGCGCCATTATTTGCCGCCATGATTATCGAGGAAAAAAAATCGACGGATTTTCGAGGGAATGCATTCCGAGGGAATAAAGCCCTCGGAATACCGAGGGAAAAGAATATCCCTCAGATATTTTCATTTTAATTTTTTTTATTTTTTAAATTTTCGAGGGAAACCAAAATCCCTCGAAATGAAATCGAAGGAATTGCAATCCCTCGAAAATTTCAAAAAATAAAAAAAATCGAAAAAAATAGAAAAATCGTAAAAACGAAACCAATTTTATCATCTTAGGCACGTAGTGTCTCGATATGTTTACATATTTGGACGAATTCCTATCATAATAATAATTATATGGGAATTACATGACATTTGATTGATAATTTTTGGATTTTGAAAAAAATATTTGATTGCATATAGAGAGTTTAAACTAGCATACCACGGTTAATATCTCTCGCAAAATATCCACTATTTTATCTGAATATCGTTTAATTAGAAAAAAAAAATACTTCAATTTCATTTGATAATGCCACTGCTAATACTACTAGTTCAGATTTGCTAAAAACTTTTTTTCAACCTTCCATTGGTGGTAAATCTTTTCATGTTAGAAGCATTTGTCACATTTGAATTTATGTGTTCAAGATAGTTTAACTACTTTAAAAAATAAAATTGCTCCGATTAGGAGTGCGGTATTTCATATTGCAAAATATGATTCGGTTGCCAAAAAAATGGCAAAAATATTGTCGAATCAATGGTTTACATCTAAAAAAAGACTCAACTGATGTGCCAAATCGTTAGAACTTAATTTATAAATTGCTTGATGATTCTTTTGAATTTAGAGAAGCATTGTGTGCTTTTTTTGCTAATCAAGATGTAGATTTCGTTATATTTCCCCATGCGTGGGATGACTGTTATAAAATGATATCCCTTTTAAGATAATTTAACGACACAATCGTGACTTTATCCGCTATTTATTATCCTACCTCTACACTTCTCTTTGATCAATGTATTCAGATTGTACTTATTAGTAACTCATTACTCGATTCGCCTTAATTAGGTGATTGCATTGCTAGTATGTTGAGCAGATAAGTCAAATATCTTCTAAACATTCCCAATATTTTTTTGATTGCAAAAATTTTAGACCCATATTATCGAAGCGAAGGTTAACAAAATTTGCTTACAGTTTATTATGAATCAGTATGACATTTCTTACAAAATTCGAACATTGAGATTCCTAGGCCCACAAGTTGTGCTCACCAAGAACAACAATCTTTATTTGCTCTTCGACATCCCCCCCCCCCCACCCACCCACCCACCCCCGCGTGCTTCGACATTCCAGTACCCGGCCCAGCAGGCTCGCTCCTCCTGTTCCGGCTGCACTGCTCGGATTTGGCCTTGTTCTCGGGCTTATCCCACTCGACCTTCCAAGCCCTAGTTGAGATGCATGATATATAAGATGGTATAAATTATATGTTATAAATAAAAAATTCTAATTTAATAAGAAAATATATAAAAGAATCGTTTACCTATAGACCTCCTCGAGGACGCATCCCGGCTCCCACCACCATGGGCGGCAATATACTGCTTATACTCGTTAAGCTGCCTCCCGTACTTCTCCCCGATCATCGAAAAAAATGCAGTCCGTATCTGTCCATCACTATACTCCTCCGGGTCCCAATAACAAACCTCCTGCAAAAATAAAATAATAATTAAAATTCAATTGATACATATATATGATTGTGTATTTACGGTAAATATTAACAAATTTGGACATAAAATAATAATTACCTTAAACATCTCCCACCAGAACTCCTTAGTCTCCTTAGGGACCGCCTTATAGCACCACCCGACGGGATGGAGATCCTTCTCAAAAATCTCTCGGAGTGTAGTGGTCACCTTGCCCTGTCTACTGTGCAGCTTGTATTCAATAGTATTTTTTTTTTGTTACGAATAAAATTTAATCATAATGATAATTACAATTTTAAAATCATTGATTTACTTACTTCTTCCCTGCAATATAAACCAAGACTCCACCCCTCTACGGTGGGACCAACTGCCGTCGTGATGTACCCACGTCGGACGGGGTCTGTGATGGTGTATGCGACGTCGGCGTCGAGGTCTGCGTCGGGGTCTGATAAGGTGTCTGCGCTGAATGATCAGTACCGAGACCAATGTAGTCGGTGTCGAGATCAGCTAAACGATTAGCCGAAGGAGTATCTGATCGACCCACGCTACCGGAAACTCGACGCAACGACATCTGATAAAATTATTAGACAATAATACAAGCATTTTACAAAATACCAGTATATATTATATACCAAACGTATTAATAAATCCAAATTAAAAAAAAATAGTTATAAAAAAAGTGTGTTTTACAATAAGAATAAATTACATATATTTCAACCAACTACGATCATTAGCCATCCTAAGATTTTTGAGTATTAAGCGTGTTCTAGAATTAAAGAAGGTGGCAAAATTTCGGCAGCATTACGAGAAGAATGAGTAATTCGAGTTATAATTGGTAAGGCTTCTATCCCATTCAAGAACGTGACATTTAGTAGTATGTATTATCTTAAAATATGCATTTTTCTTATTTTCAAAATTTCGGCAGTATCTCCCCCCAGTTCTCGTAGTGCACGTATATTTCAGTGCACCCGAGAACAATTAGAGAGATGCAGAAACCGAAATTTCAAAACCAAAAAAAAAAACATACACATAAGATAACCATACTACAAGTCACATTCTCAAACTGTCCAAAAATGGGACAATTCGAAATTTAGTATCAAACTCTATATTTGATACTAAATCTCAAACGGGTCTAAGGAATATTGGAATAATTCAAAACTTAGTTTTAAAATTTTCTATTTGATATTAATTCTCAAACAAGTGATCTATACGCATCGCGTCACTTCGCCAAGGTTCCAAATAAGCAATTACCACCGTCACATTTTTGAAAGATATTTTGAAAACTTAAATAAAACCACGTGACACCCTATCACGTTTTTAGAGAAAAAATTGAAAACCCGCTATTGGAGGGACAACACCTCTCGGCCGGCGCCGTAACCCACGTCAACATCCGACGGTATACAACCAACAACACCAATGATAATAATATATATAAATAAAATTAAACCCCGACCGATCACCACAGCCTCCCATGCATGAACAATATATATACAATATAATGGGTGCATACATGCATATATCACAATTGATTATTCCTAAATTGAACCCTAATAAATTGATTATTTCTAAATTGAACCCTAATTAATTGATTATCCCTAAATTAAATCCTAGTTAATTGATTATTCCTAAATTGAACCCTAATTAATTGATTATTCTTAAATTGAACCCTAATTTTGTAATTAGTACTAATACCCTAAATGAAACCCTAATTGCAAGTTAAACCTAAATTAAAATATAATTATAAATTATACCCTAAATTATTACACAATTATAATTAATACCCTAAATGAAACCCTAATTTTAAATTAAACTATAATTATAAATTATATCCTAAACTATTACATAATTATAAACCCTAACCTATAAACCCTAATTATAAAATAAACCCTAATCCCAAATTATATGACTCTGCAGTCTACATTTCACTGGAAGTGTAATCAATCTCACAACCTTCATTTTTATCACCATCTGGTTCATAGACTTGAACAACGAAAACACAATTGGGAGTCGACACAAAAGTAACAACATAATTTCCTTCCATCCATTAAAGTAAAATAGATTCCTCGTCAAGAAATCTGATCTCCATTTCCGAATTTTTTATAAGAGGATTAAGAGAACACATTTTGCTGGAAAAAGCCCATATAATTGAAACCAAACATCATCTGAAATCGATTGTAATTCTATAAAAAAAAAATTAGAAAAACAGTTTCCATTTTTTCAAAGATGGACCATCGGCTATTAATGTAAAACGTTGACAAACATCAAAATGTACTTCTAAACCTAACCCTAAAATTTTATAAATTAGAAGAACAAAAAAAGGGGGATGTGGGCTTACCTTGGATGGCGATGGTGGAGACGTAGGCGGTGAGCGATGGTGGCGGCGTACGCGTCAAGGCGGTGAGCGATGGCGGTGGCGGAGGCGATGGAGACCGCAAGCGGTGAGTGATGGCGGCGGCGGGTAGACGGCTCGCAGTTGCTCCTTCTGCTGCGGTGGCTCGGCAGTGGCTGGGCGGGTAGACGGCTCGCAGTTCCTCTTTGTTCTTCTTTTTTCGGTTGCGCAGAGTGAGAACTTGTTTAATTAGGTCAAAAATTCCGAGGGATTCAAGTCCCTCAGCAAACCGAGGGCATTAATCCCCTCGGTTTTTTCTTTCTTTTTTTTTTTTTTAATTTTTAAATAATTAAAAAAATTGAGGGAATCTCTATTCCCTCGGTTTAAAACCAAGGGAATAGTGATTCCCTCGTTTTTTTTTTTTGATTTAAAAAAATTCGAAGAAAATAGAAAGAAATAATAAAAAAATAGAATTTGTTTCCAGGACATCGAGGCACACCCCTCCCCGCCCCGGTCGTAATCTCTTGGATTTTATTTTTCTATTTTTTCTAGTTTTTTTTTTCCATTTTTCATCTAAAATCGAAAAAAAATAGAAAAAGCGTACTAAACGATCGCCCGACCCTCGTGGTTCCACGACACCGAGACGCACCCTCCCCGCCCCGGTCATAATTTCTTGGATTTCGTTTATATTTTTTTACTAATTTTCTATTTTTTTGAGTTTTTTTTTCTATTTTTTATCTAAAATCGAAAAAAAAAGAGAAAAAGCGTATTAAACGATCGACGTCTGACCCTCGTGGGTCCACGATGCAGAGACGCACCCCTCCCCACCCGGTCGTAATTTCTTGGATTTCGTTTATATTTTTACTAATTTTCTATTTTTTTGAGTTTTTTTTCCTTTTTTTTATTTAAAATCAAAAAAAAATAGAAAACGCGTCCCAAACGATCGACGTCTGACCCTCGTGGTTCCACGACGCCGAGACGCACCCATCGCCCTCTCGGCAAAATCATGATGATTCGTCGCTTTGCGTTTCCAACCGAAGGAGTTCATCGATCGATTGTATCTTGTTGTTGGTCGAATCCCACGACACGTGTGGATACGCACGTGCTCGTTGGTATTTTTAGATCGAAATTGGTTCAAAACCACCCCACGTGCCTAAGATGATAGGATTTATTTCATTTTTACGATTTTTATATTTTTTCTATTTTTTTTGGATTTTTTTAATCAAAAAAATCGAGGGAATCTCTATTCCCTTGGTTTGAAACCGAGGGAAGTCTGTTTCCCTCGGTTTAAACTCGAGGGAATAGTGATTCCCTCGTTTTTTCCCTCGGTTTTAAACTCGAGGGAATAGTGATTCCCTCATTTTCTTTTAATTTAAAAAAATTGAAAAATAATAAAAAATAAGATTGTTTCCGAGACGTCGAGGCGCACCCCTCCTTGACCCGGTAGTAATTTCTTGGGTTTTTTTCTATTTTTTATTTTTCTATTTTCTCGAGTTCTTTTTTTCATTTTTCATCTAAAATCGAAAAAAAAAGAGAAAAAGCGTAATAAACAATCGACGCCCGACCCTTGTGGTTCCACGACGCCGAGACGCACCCCTCCCCGCCCCGGTCGTAATTTCTTGGGTTTCGTTTATATTTTTTACTAATTTTTTATTTTTTTGAGTTTTTTTGTTTTTTTATTTAAAATCGAAAAAAATAGAAAACGAGTCCGAAACGATCGACGCCTGACCCTCGTGGTTCCACGATGTCGAGACGCACCCATCGCCCTCTCGGCAAAATCACGATGATTCGTCGCTTCGCGTTTCCAAACGAAGGAGTTCATCGATCGATCGTATCTTGTTGTTGGTCGAATCCCACGACACGTGCGGATACGCACGTGCTCGTTGGTATTTTTTGATCGAAATCGGGTCAAAACCACCCCACGTGCCTAAGATGATAGGAATTTGTTTCATTTTTACGATTTTTCTAATTTTTTGAATTTTTTTTAATTAAAAAAACCGAGTGAATCTCTATTCCCTCGGTTTAAAATTGAGGGAAAGTTGTTTCCCTCGGTTTAAAAACCGAGGGAATAGTGATTCCCTCGGGGTTTTTTAATTTAAAAAAATTTGAAAAAATAGAAAAAAATAAAAAAATAGGATTTGTTTCCGTGACGTCGAAGCGCACCCCTCCCCGCCCCGGTCGTAATTTCTTGGGTTTTTTTTTTTCTATTTTTACTATTTTTCTATTTTTTTTTTCATTTTTCATCTAAAATCTAAAAAAAAAGAGAAAAAGCGTACTAAACTATCGACGCTCGACCCTCGTGGTTCCACGACGCCGAGGGCACATCCCTCCCTCCCCAGTCGTAATTTCTTGGGTTTCGTTTATATTTTTTTACTAATTTCTATTTTTTGAGTTTTTTTCCTTTTTTTATTTAAAATCGAAAAAAAAAAAAAATGCGTCCTAAACGATCGACGCCCGACCCTCGTGGTTCCACGACGCCGAGACGCACCCATCGCCCTCTCGGCAAAATCACGATGATTCGTCGCTTCGCGTTTCCAACCGAAGGAGTTCATCGATCGATCGTATCTTGTTGTTGGTCGAATTCCACGACACGTGTGGATACGCACGTGCTCGTTGGTATTTTTCGATCGAAATCGGGTCAAAACACCCCACGTGCCTAAGATGATAGGATTTGTTTCATTTTTACGATTTTTCTATTTTTTTAATTTTTTTAATTAAATAAAAAAACCGAGGGAATAGCTATTTCCCTCGGTTTTAAAACCGAGGGAAAGTGGTTTCCCTCGGTTTTTTTTTAATTTAAAAAATTCGAAAAAAATAGAAAAAATAATAAAAAATAGGATTATTTCCGGGACGCCGAGGCGCACCCCTCCCCGCCTCTGTCGTAATTTCTTGGGTTTTTTTTTCTATTTCTTTACTATTTTCTCTATTTTTTCAAGTTTTTTTTTTCTATTTTTCATCTAAAATCGAAAAAAAAGTGAAAAAACGTACTAAACGATCGACGCCCGACCCTCGTAGTTCCACGATGTCGAGACACACCCCTCCCCGCCCGGTCGTAATTTCTTGGGTTTCGTTTATATTTTTTACTAATTTTCTATTTTTTCGAGTTTTTTTCCTTTTTTTTATTTAAAATCAAAAAAAATAGAAAACGCGTCCTAAACGATCGACGCCCGAACCTCGTGGTTCCACGATGCCGAGACGCACCCATCGCCCTCTCGGCAAAATCACGATGATTCGTCGCTTCGCGTTTCCAATCGAAGGAGTTCATCGATCGATCGTATCTTGTTGTTGGTCGAATCCCACGACGCGTGTGGATACGCACGTGCCGGTTGGTATTTTTCGACCGAAATTGGGTCAAAACCTCCCCACGTGCCTAAGATGATAGGATTTATTTTATTTTTACGATTCTTCTATTTTTTTCTATTTTTTTGAGTTTTTTTTAATTAAAAAAACCGAGGGAATCTCTATTCCCTCGGTTTGTTTCAATTTTTTTCAATTTTAAAAAGAAAATCGAGGGTTTATATTTCCTCGGTTTTAAACCGAGGGAAGGCTGAGTCCCTCGGTTTGAAACCGAGGGAAGACACTCCCCTCGATTTTTTGTAATTTTTTAAAAAATCAAAATAATAAAATTTCGAGGGATATTTATTTCCCTTGATTTTTTCGAGGGCTATGTTCCCTCGGAAACAATTCCCTCGAAAATCCTTCGATTTTTCCTTCAGTAATTATGGCGGCAAATAGTGGCGCCGTATTTTCGAGGGGAAATCCGAGGGAATATTTTTCCCTCGAAAAAAACCGAGGGATTTTATAGGCCCTCGGTTTTTCCCTCTGAAAATACCGAGGGGACACTTTCCCTCGGTTTTTTCCCTCAGAAAACTGCTGTTTTTTTTGTAGTGCTTCCCCTTCCTCTTCCCCCACCACTATTTCTACTGTAAGACCATTATTCAACGACCCTCGACAAGATCTAGCCTCATATACGAGGTTGATTTAGGATACCAATCAAAAACAGCAAAGGGCTAGAATTAATCAAACAATAGAATTAAAAACTTATTTAGGGGCATTTGAAGAAAGTATCCCGAAAAGGCCATATGTCACTAACGATCTTGTGTAATTTTGGTCAAAAGTGGTTATTATTTTTTCTACACTCTTTAGGATTGCAAAGGAGATTTTCGTCGTTCTTGTTACAACGGTTTCTATTGAACAGACCTTTGGCACGAGAGGCTTTGTGTTAGATGATTGACGTTCTAACTTATTGTCTAAAAATATTTGAAATCAAATGTTAATGAATGATTGAGTCAAAAGTGAAAAACGAGAACAAGAACTACAATTAGATGAACGTGGAGAGAGCGGACATTATAATACCATTTCGGAAAGCAACGACAATGATAACAATGAATGAACGAAGACGAGCCTCCTCCACTATCCACATAGGTAAGTATAAGAATGATGTGATTCCTCTATGAGACTACGTATGCAAGTTAATTACAATATTAAAAGTTAAAATTTTTAATTTTTAATATTAGAATTAATCAAGTGTTTTAATATATATATATATATATATATATATATATATATATATATATATATATATATATATATAAATTTTTTTTTTTGAAATCTTCACTTAAAAATAATCAAATTTTCAAATTTTATTTGAATTTTCTATTTATTTTTTTATCTCCTTTTTCATTCAATTTTTAAAAATTAAAAAGAAAAAGAAAAATTGCCGGTTTAAAAAATAAATCAGCAGTTTCAAATAGAATCGAAACCGATTCTCCGACGGTTCAATTTTTATTCGAAGGTGGCCAGTTTTTTTAACCGGCCGATGTTAACCGGATTGACCCTCTTCCTAAATGAGGAGGGCATCCCAATTAAAATAAAATTTCTTGAAATTCACAAATTATTCTAAACTTTAACCGCATTTTATCTTATCTATTTTTATGCTTTATCGTTGCAAAACCCGCCACTAGGCTTTCTTGATTGCCGCTAGTACCATAGGATTTGTTTCTTCAACTCTTCAGATTTTGTAGTCAATCATTATCTTTATCCTCTACAAAAGCCATGCCTTAATCTGGTCGCTGCACTAAAAAATTTTTACCCTTTCCATGGCGTTTTTAGGCAGACACATGTCTTCTCTCACATCCGTTGGCATCTGACTGTTCGAACAAACAAAAAGGTGATTTATTCAAGCATCAATGTAGAACGTATGTTGTTGCTATTCGGACGACTCGGTTGAACGGAAAGCTATTCGTACAGGAGTCTTGGATGAACATCATCGACAAAGAAGTCATGTCATGGCCACCGCTGTGCCTCCGACCAAATCGATAAAAAAAAAAAGGAGAATGGTTGGGCTCCCATGGCCACCGCCGCCTGCAAATGTGTGTGTGGATAGTTTAGGATGCCAAAGATCAAGAGAAAAAATGAAGAAGAAAGAACCAAAAGGTTGGGTTGCCATGGTCGTCGTTGTCGCCCTGTTGTTCTTCTCCCCACCAGCTGCCTTTTTGTGTATTATTTTTGTGTGTGTGACCGGTGTGTTGAGAGAGATGAGGGTAGTATAGGAATTTTAGTTTTTTTTTTGGTGTTTTCAAAATATTATGAGTGCGAATATCAGTGTTCTAAAAATCGCTAGGYGGCTGCTAGGCGTCAGGCCAGCGCCTAGCGCCTAGGCGGGGCATAGACGGGGCCTATAATTTGAGAATAAATACCCTAATTTACAACGTTACATCCATGTTGAGGAATTAATTCTTGGCAATAATTCCTATTTTGTTATTTGCCTTTCTTGGCACAAAATAAGTTAGGAAACTAGATTTAGGAATATTTTGTGTTTCCTAATTTATGTTTAAGACTTTATTAGTTTYCTAAATTGTGTTTAGGATTTGTTTTAGGTTTTTACCAAGTTTAGGAATTAATGTTTGTCTATTTAAGACAAGGATTCCTAAAGCTTGGAAAAATGATCTTTACGCACGGATTTCTTGAATACTCGACGCACGACGCAAGACGCACAAGCAAAGAAGAAGAACACGAAGAATAGAAAGCTACTTGGAGCCATTGATCGTGATCAACAAGCTCTTCGAAGTTGCGTGACCAACGGAGAAGATCTTGCCATTCCGGCAATAAGTATTTAGTATCAAGTTTATTGATATTTAGTTTTCATATATTACTTTATATTTTTGTATTGAACGTGAATAAGGAAGTAATATAGTTTTCGGGTTTGTACACCCAAGTTCACAAGTATTTACTTGTGAACTGAATTTGTTATCTCGTGTTCTTATCAATTTATTCCGCTGCATATTTTATATTTTATTCTGGTCGATGTTGCTAATCAATGTTGTTTAACATTGACTAATAATATCGTGAATCTGAGAATTATTCTTAAAACCATAGACCTTCAAATTTTACAATTGGCATCTAGAGCGGGTTACTTAACCTCTTAAGTATTGATCCTTATTATTAGGTGCTATGGACGCTCAAGGCAATCCGAGGCCGCCAATCCTTAATGGTGAGAATTATTCTCTCTGAAAACAGAGAATGAGATGGCATTTGAAAAGTATCAACGAGCGTGTTTGGAAAACTGTCCTTATTGGATGGGAAAAGCCACGTGTCACGGATGGCGAGGGCGATACCATCCCCAAAAGGGAGGAAGACTGGACTGCTGATGAAGCAATTGCTGCAAATTGGAACTCCAAATGCATCAACACCTTGTGTGGCTATGTAGATGCAAGCTACTACCGCATCATCAAAAATTGCGAGTCAGCAAAGGATGCATGGGACGCACTCCAGAGGGTGTGTGAAGGAACTGCAAGCTTGAGGAAATCCAAATTAAGAATGCTCATATCCACCTTCGAGGCTATGAGAATGGATGAGAAAGAGTCAATCATGGAATACTCCGTAAGATTGTCGGAAATAACTGAAGAGTGCAGAGAGCTTGGTGAGGCCATAACTAATTCCCGTCTTGTAG
>BMAC01000193.1:1399026-1446122 GCA_014905375.1 Phtheirospermum japonicum
CAACATCAATACCAACATCAGGTTCAAACAAGTGTGGGTCAAGAAAAACAGCATCAAGTGTAATATGATCTATACCCTCCTGAAGTCTCATGTCCCTAGAGCCTGGTACTTTGATAGTGGATGCTCAAAGCATATGATAGGATCATAAGAATTTCTTTCCAATATTTTCAGATTTAAAGGTGGAAAAGTGAAGTATGGAGGAGGCACAAACGGCCAAATCATTGGCCAAGGGACTCTCCATGTTCCTGGAGTTATAACACTGGAAAATGTGCTGCTAGTAGAAGGACTTACTGCAAATTTGATCAGCATAAGTCAATTGTGCGACGGAGGTTTTAGCGTCAAATTCAACCGTGAGGAATGTGAAGTCTATGAGGAGAATGGACATTGCATTCTCAAGGGCAAAAGAACCTCAGATAATTGCTACCAAATTCAAAGTGATGCTTTTTGCAGACTGTCTCAATTGAGTGATGCGGAGCTGTGGCATCAAAAGCTTGGACATGTCAACTACAAGATGATGGACGGGTTGATCAAGGAAGAAGCTGTGAGTGGACTACCTAAGCTCAACACCAAGATCATTCCGGTGTGCGAGGCATGCCAGAAAGGAAAACAGGTCAGGGTGCCACATCCAGTCCAATAAAATCTCACTACATCATCTTGCTTTGAATTACTTCACATGGATCTCATGGGACCACTTGAGGTTGAGAGCCTTGGTGGTAAGAGGTATGTTTTCGTTATTGTTGATGATTTTTCTAGGTTTACTTGGGTAGAATTTCTAAAAGAAAAATCTGAAACGTTTGAGACTTTCAAAAAACTTGCAAAGAAGCTATGTGTAAGGTTTAATGTGAAAATTGGTAGGATTAGAACTGATCACGGAAAGAAATTTGAAAACGCATCTTTTTTATAGTACTGCACTTCTGAGGGTATTAGTCATGAATTTTCTTCTCCAATTACCCCTCAACAAAATGGCATTGCTAAACGTAAGAATAGAACTCTAGCGGAGATGACTAGAACTATGCTCATTTCTAATGGGATAGCTAAATGTTTTTGGGCTGAAGCAATGAACACTGCATGTCATATCACAAATAGGGCTTATTTTAGACCAGGTTCATGTGCAACTCCCTACGAGTTATTGATTGGGAAGAAACCGAATTGAGTTACTTTCATGTTTTTGGATGTATTTGCTATGTGCTTAACGATAGAAATCAAACTTGACTCAAAAAGTGATAAGTGCATTTTCATGGGTTATTCCCAAAATAGTCATGCATATAGGTTGATTAACCTTCGAACTCGAAGCATGTTTGAGTCAGTAAACGTCAAGTTTGATGATCTAACGAGTGGAGTCAAGCCTGCCGAGGATAATGATCTGGTTTATGATCAAAATCCTCAAGGTAGTGTCACTCCTACTTCAGTTGATGGTGCAGGTATTGAGAACAAAGATGCAGGTGCTGAACTCAGAGATTCGAGTGATGTTGATAACAATGTTGATACTGGAATACCAACATCAGTACCAACATCGAGCCAAGTCACGAATTCTTATTCTGATTCAGAAGAAGAAGATCCGGCTGATCCCATTGATCTTCATCAGAGGGATGTTCCATCCAGAATCCAGAAAAACCACCCCATGGGCCAAATTATTGGTGATTTAGACGAAAGAAGTACAAGACGAAGACAGATCAATTTCAAGGAAATGGTCAGGTTTGTATGTCTGTCTACTAATTGTTCTAAGATTCGTGAGTCTTTATATCTTTCTAAAATAGAGCCCAAGCGAGTAGAGGATGCACTCAAGGATGAGTTCTGGATTCGGGCAATGCAAGAGGAGCTGGACCAGTTCGCCAAAAACGATGTTTGGGATTTGGTGCCACGACCAGAAAATTCCCATGTGACGGGAACAAAGTGGATATTCAAGAACAAGACTGATGAGGCTGGGAACATTATGAGGAACAAAGCACGACTTATTGCACAAGGGTATACGCAAATTGAAGGAATTGATTTTGATGAAACTTTTGCCCCTGTTGCTCGCATTGAGTCGGTAAGGCTTTTGCTTTCCATTGCATGTTATATGAAGATTTTATTGCATCAAATGGACATTAAGAGTGCTTTTTTAAATGGAGTCTTAAGTGAAGAAGTGTATGTTGAGAAGCCTAAAGGATTTTTGGATCCTCAAAAATCAAATTTTGTTTTAAAACTGAGAAAAGGCTCTTTATGGTTTAAAACAAGCTCCAAGAGCTTAGTATGAAAGGCTAACTCAACATTTGCTTTATTTGAACTTTAGACGAGGGGAAGTTGATAAAACTTTATTCCTTCTTAAATCCAATAAGCACATTTTAATCGTCCAAATTTATGTTGATGATATTATTTTTGGATCCACTAACGAGGAGATGGTCAAGGAGTTTGTTACTCGGATGTCCGATACATTCGAGATGAGCATGGAAGGTAACCTCTCATACTTTCTTGGTTTACAAATAAAACAGCTTGATGACGGTATTTTTCTTTCCCATACTAAATATGCAAAGAACTTAGTCAAAAAGTTTGGGTTAGAGAGTGAAACTGTCAAAAAAACGCCGCTGGGCAAAACTGTGAAGCTGTCTAGGGACGATGTTGGTAAGGGTGTTGATAACACCATGTATAGAAGTATGATAGGGAGTTTGTTGTATTTGACAGCAAGTAGACCAGATATTATGTATAGTGTGTGCTTATGTGCTAGATATCAGTCTAATCCAAAAGAGTCACACTTTAAAGCTGTTAAAAGAATTATTAGGTACATTGCTGGTACAACTGAACTAGGTGTGTGGTACACAAAAGACACAGGTACTTAACTTATAGGGTACACTGATTCGGATTGGGCTAGAGATGTAGTAGATAGAAAAAGTACTACTGGGGGATGTTTTTTTCTGGGTAATAACCTAATTTCTTGGTACAGCAAAAAGCAAAATTGTATTTCTCTTTCTACAGCTGAAGTTGAGTACATTGCAGCTGGAAGTGCGTGCACACAATTACTGTGGATGAACCAAATGATTGAATACTACGGTCTGCACAGTAGTATCTTAACGATGTTGTGTGACAATTCCAGTGCCATTGACATCTCCAAAAATCCAGTCCAGCATTCTCGAATAAAACACATTGACATAAGGTACCACTTCATTCGAGATTTAGTTGAGAGGAAGATTGTTAGCCTTGAACATATTGGAACTGATAATCAGCTAGCTGACATCTTCACGAAAGCATTAGATTTCGAGACTTTTTCTCGTTTGAGAAGAGATCTCGGTATGTGCATTGTCTAACCAATGTTGGTTGTGATGTTGTGACACCTCTTATCAACATCAGTCACAACATATGTATACTTTTGCATGCATTTTTTTCTTTCTATTCATACATAATCATAATGCATTGAGTTTGATTGAAAGTGCAATAAGGTCCTGTGTTGCAATAAAACTAATGGCAAAAAGAACCAACCTCTTCAATTGGGTGGTTGTGGGACTTGCCCGCAGAAACTGGCTTTCTCCCAGGTCCAAAAACAAGAGGTGTTTACCAGCAATTGCTGAAGATTAAAAGATTTAAATCCCTTCAAGGATGAAGAAAATCTGGACTCAAAATGCTCCAATCTTTAAAAATCACCTTCTTGAGAGATCTTGACGTAGTCATTAACTTGGGTTATGGGGTAAGTTTCCATTGACTTCACCTAAGGCAATGTTGGTTCGTAATGTTGTTAGTAATAAAAAGCAACATTGGATCAAGACACCGAATTCTGAATATGTTTTTTGTTTAATCTTTTAGGTCATGAATTCTAGGCATCCCGTAGGACATTCATACTCTGTGAAGATGCCTTCTTGCTGTGCGTTTTGTTTCTTGTGTTTTTGTCTTGCTTGAAATCTCTTAATTTCGTTTTGAATTGAGCTAACTGAGTGTTTCAGTGGGGTTAAAATCGGACGGCTGGACAGGTAATAACGAGGTGAATTTGGTGAGTGAAAATTAACATTGCACTAAATAGTTACAACTGTGCTGATGGTTCATTAAAATTCAGCTTTGTATTTCGGCCAATTTTGTAACTCAGGTTGTGCAATTTTATTTTTTTATAATAGGCTTGTTAGTGTGTTAGTGTTGCCTAAACTGAGGGGGAGTGGTTCTTTATAAAAAGGAAATAAAAATCGTGTTTTACTCCTAATATCAACCGGTGAGAAATTTTGGGAATTTTCCTTTTATTTTTACCTTCTCTCTCCTCGTGCAACGGTCACTTTTTGGGGGGATAAAAAGTTGAACTCTTTTTACCGTTTGCTCACAAAACCCCTTTCGAATTAAAACTCTCCAGAATTCTTAACCCTCTCCAATTCTCTCGATTTTCCTGTTGGTTGTGTATCTGTGTGATTTTGCAGGATGTCCAGTTCGCCGCCACCGTCCTCATCTGTCCCAGAACTGCCTGAAGAAGTTCGCCGCTCCGGCGAACAGGTCCCGTTGCCATATCCGAAGTTTGGTGGCCTTGATATTCGCGAGGAAATCGATGGTGGTATTTCTTCAAACCCACCATTATCAACATCGCCACCACCTTCGTCGACGCCCGATTCTCGCGCTGCCGTGCCCGTTCCGTCACCGATTGACGCCACGCCGGAGGCACAAGTGTTCCCTGGACAGCCCGGGAACGAAATTGACGTGGATAATCCCCCAGATTTGGCGTTTGTGGCTGAGACTTTTGGACGCGTGGGGAACCCAACCCTGAAAAGTTCTAGGCGCCTGCGCAATATTCCGCCCGGCGTTGTGCCGCCCGCTGTCCCGAAAAGCAAGGCAGGGCCGCGCCGCACCGTGCCTATCGAACATATGAACCTCAAGGAGGATGTCACCGTGATGTCCGACCCTGATGATAATGACTTTGTGCCTGCTGCTCCGATCGAGGGGTCTGTGCCGCCGCCGTCTTCTGCCCAGAGTTTGCCGGCGAAGAAGTTTACTCGCTGAAAACAGCATGTGCGCAAAGCCGACAGGAGATCAAGTCAGCCATCGGTCAAGGTTTCTCATAAGTCCTCTACGACTGAGTATTCCTCCCCTCCATATACTGTGCTGGATTTCATCACCGGCGAGGTTACCAGTTCTGCTAAGCCGCCTGCCGCTGATCCCCCGTCGTCTCCAATTCGTGCTGCTACACCTGAGTTTGATACGGGTCTGTTTGAATATTCCCTTGACTCCACGTTTGATATGCTTATTCGTGATTTTGTTGCTGCTTGCAAGAAGGATAAGAAGAAAAAGAAGGCTGCTGCAAAGGACGATGTTGCTTGTCCTGTTGGTACCTCTTTACCAACATCGCGTAATTCCCCGTCAGTTTCGTCCTCCCGCACTGCCTCTGTTCCCATTCCGTCTCATACTCCCACGCAGTCCTCTTCAGCTGCCTGTGATCACTCAGAGTCCTCTACAGATGCTGCATCTTCGACCCTTGAACTCGAGGACATGGTACCCTTTTCAGAGAGATTCATCACTGCTGAGGCTGCCGAGCTTTTTGCTGCCTACCAGATCCGTCATATGATTGCCGAGAAATGAGTTCCAGTTGAACTTTTTAAGAAACACAATCTCATCGCTTATCTCCAACACAAAGGTATGTATTCCACCGTGTCTGCAGCTGTGCCTTTTGTGCGTGATATTGTTGTCGAGTTTTTTGCCAATCTTTTACCATCTATGGTCGATTTGGAGTCGGTCAATTATGGGAAGGTATATGTGCGTGGCAAGGTTTTTTCGTTCACCCCTGATTTAATTGATGAGTTTTATGGTACTGAGTCTTACCGGGGTGACTCGACTGTGGATGATTTGAATGAGGTCATCATGTTTCTGTCTGGTGGGATGGTTAATTCTTGGTTTGAGCAGCTCCCGAGTACACGCCTTTCATCTCTTCACTCTATTTTGCATAAGCTTGCCATTTGTAATTGGGTCCCCTCCAAAAACACAACTTGTGTTACGCGGCCTCAGGCCCAGTTCTTGTTTCGTCTTGGGAGAGGGATCAAATTTAGTTTTGGCCAGCATGTTTTTGATACTGTCACTAAGTTTGCCACCACGAAGTCCTCGACATCGTTGTGTTTTCCTTCTTTGATTTTCAGCTTGTTGGAGAATCAAGGTTTGCAGCTTCGTCCCGAGGACGTGCTCACGGGAGAGGCTGAGTGGTTTGCTTTGCGAAATCAGCACGTTACCGGTGCCCGGGTCATTGATCTACCCTGGCAGGCTCCTTTTCAGGCCAATATTGCTAGTGGTGTTGGTACGGGCAGTCCCAACATGGTCACTATTTCTGCACAGGTTATTCGTGCGCATGTGGCCTTGATTGATTTGCAGATGAAACAGCTTAAGGCGCTTCTGAGTTCTCTCTTGTAGGCCCTTTCACTTTCTGGGAAAAAGGAGGAGATGTGGTGAGTGACGCGGAGAAGGATGGTGAAAATGAAGCTATGGCTGCTGATGAAAATGTTGTTGGTGAAAATGTTGATGCTGCTGCTGATAGAAATGATGTTGATGATGCTGTTGTTGTCGAAACGTTGGCGAGCCTTGCTCAGGAAAGGAGGAGGAAGCGAATTCGAGCTCGCGATAAGGCTTTGAGGAGATTGATGCGAATGCAGAAGAGGAAGAGGAAGAGGAAGGAAGGTGGGGAAGGAACTTCGACATCCCCTCGTCGTTCGAAGAGGGTTCGAGGTCAATAAGTTCCTTGGTAGTTTGTTTTGATAAAATGTTTTGAACAATGTTGGTTTGTAATGTTGGTTTAAATTTTAACAACATTGGGTGTTTTGTTTAGGGAGAGTTGTCTAACTTAGGGGGAGTTAGTATGTTATTTTCGTTTGTGCTTGCGTCATAGTGTTTTGTCCAAAAAGGCAAAATGAGGAGATTGTTGAGGAATTAATTCTTGGCAATAATTCCTATTTTGTTATTTGCCTTTCTTGGGAACAAAATAAGTTAGGAAACTAGATTTAGGAATATTTTGTGTTTCCTAGTTTATGTTTAAGACTTTATTAGTTTCCTAAATTGTGTTTAGGATTTGTTTTAGGTTTTTACCAAGTTTAGGAATTAATGTTTGTCTATTTAAGACAAGGATTCCTAAAGCTTGGAAAAACGATCTTTACGCACGGATTTTTTGAAGACTCGACGCACGACGCAAGACGCACAAGCAAAGAAGAAGAACACGAAGAAGAGAAAGCTACTTGGAGCCATTGATCGTGATCAACAAGCTCTTCGAAGTTGCGTGACCAACGGAGAAGATCTTGCCATTCCGGCAACAAATATTTAGTATCAAGTTTATTGATATTTAGTTTTCATATATTACTTTATATTTTTGTATTGAACGTGAACAAGGAAGTAATATAGTTTTCGGGTTTGTACACCCAAGTTCACAAGTATTTACTTGTGAACTGAATTTGTTATCTCGTGTTCTTATCAATTTATTCCGCTGCATATTTTATATTTTACTCTGGTCGATGTTGCTAATCAATGTTGTTTAACATTGACTAACAACATCGTGAATCTGAGGAATTATTCTTAAAAACAATAGACCTTCAAGTTTTACAATCCAACCATTTAATAGTTCAACATACTATCTGCTACACAATAAAGTTTATAACAATTCAAAACTAAAAGTAATAATCACAAGTTACAATTTACAATTTTAAAACTATTGTTCGATTCAAAGTTCAAAACAACATAAATCTATAAGTCCATTAGTCAAATAAAAATATCATAACATATATTACAAAATCAAAATAATCAAAAAATAGGCCCAAAAACGACGTCGTTTCAGGCCATAAAAATTAAAAAAAAAAAAAAAACTTGCCTGGCGCCTAGGCAGCGCCTGGGGCGCCCGGAGATTTCTTTGGCCGATTTTTAAAAATCGTAGGCGGATTGGTGGCGCCTAGCGCCTAGGGCGATTTTTAGAACAGAGGCGGATATCCATGCCCTAAATTATTTATTTATTTAGTTGTGCTTAATTGTGTGTACATAATTATTTCTTTTAGACACTATTAGTATTGGTGTTTAGAGAAAACACCAAATATTTCATTATATCGATGGAAACTAAGATGCAAAGTACACTTAATTTTGGATCTAGTAGGCTCGTCGAACATTTTACGGATGCGGACACACGCTCTATACATATCGGACGCATATTTTACTTTTTTTTGGTAATGGAAGTTGGACACAGGGTGGACATGTGGAGGACACGATATAGACATGAGAGGACACGTCCCCGATATGTTTTTTTTTTTTTAAAAATTGTTATTATCTGTTTGTTGTTACCTTGGGTTCATCAACTGTTGTGAAAGAGTTTGTAATTATTTATATGATTAATTGAATATAAAAAGCAGCGCAAATTAATATTAACGAGAAATAAATATATTAAAACACGTACGAGCCTTATCATGTCTAGAGATTTTAAAAATAAGTGTGTAGCCGTGTCGTGCCATGTCCATGCAACTTAGGCAGGAAACTACAAGAACTGATAGACAATAATGAAAATCCAATCAAAACAATTAGATCTGATAATTTATCACATCGATCTATTAGACATACAAAGGTATAAAACGATTGCAAAAAGAACTAGTAGATAGAAAAATATATTGTTTGGCAAATTCAGTACTAATAAAACTGATCTAGACTGGGTCGTTATTTTCATGAATGAACATCAAATAGATTGCATCTAATCAGAAATGCGACTAGATCTTTTGAGCGGACGCCAAACGAATCGAAACACAACTTATTAAGTATGTAAAACTCCACTTATTAAGTAATATAACACCTGTGAAGAAAATATGATCTTTCATGAAGGTGACAGAACAACAACAACAATAACAATAATAATAAAGACGGTTTCTTCCATTATCACATGGAGGGAAGATGAAGAAAAAAAACGATTATGGTAACTAGGGTTTATCAAGAGAACTTTTTTTGGAGTTGAAAAAATTAAATACAATTAGTCAAAATATTGCATTTTCTATTTATGTGCTATGATTATTTATTTATTTATTTGTTGTATATTCGCATTCGTAAAAGTTAATCATGGTAAATGGAACATTGAGATTTGAATAAAATTAAATAACAATATATATAAATAAATATGTAACTATATATTAAATGTAATAACGACTAACGAGTCTGTCTTTTGATCATCCAAAATAGTAACATCTATAATTTTCTTAATTTAAAAAATAAAATCATGAAATTTATATGATAAATTGTTATACATCCATCAATGGTTGCAACTTGCAAGTTGTATGTCCCCACATTCTTTTATTTATTTCTTCTTTTTGAACTTTCTCTTCTTATTAGAATTATTAAATATTTTTTAAAAAAAAACTTTTCCTTCTTATTTTACTACTATCCTTAAACAACTATGAAAGTGATCACCATCCGATTTATCTAATGCACCAACATCGATTTTTAAATACACTACTTGATGCTCTCGATTATGACAATGTACACTATTGATGGTGCCATTATTGTTTCCAAGCTACGACTTCAACGATTCAAGAAATATTGTTTGGTGGAGGTAGAAGGGGACATGGTTTTCATGATTATTTTATAGATATAAGTAACTTTTGATGGCAACAGGCAATAGCAATTATTGTAGATAGTGCGAGACATGAGCATTACATAAATTTAGTGGGCATATTAGGGGCTGTTAGAAACTATTTCACTCAATTCTTATTTCATTTTACTAGAAAATATTGAGTCATGTGTAAGATTGAATACATGATTTAATAATATTGGATTTATTTTATTTTATATTTTAATATTCTTGTTAAAATTTAATTGTTTAAAAAATATATAATTTATTATTTTTGATAATTATCATTTATATTATTTAGTTTTAAATTAGGTTGTAATTCTCTTTCTCTATCTTAATAATCGTATATAGTAGTAATTATTATTTAAAAGTTTAACATTTTATCTTTTTTTTATATAAATATTACTTACAATATATTATGTGTTATTTCTTTTCTTGGTATAGAAATCGATTTTAGCGTAAGTATTAATAGAATTCTAGAAATTTAATCTTATTTTTTTACTAATTATATTTACTTGCAATATTTTGTATATATCTCTTTTTCTTATTTTGTAAATCTCTTTTATAAGTAAGGTGTGTCAATATACAATTAAGTGAATGCTTACAACAGACTCACGAATTCCAAGAGAAAAATCGAAGTTAGAGAAGTTGCGACTAAATGTTTTGGGCATCCACGATAACATCTTGCAATTTTAATTATTTTTACAGTTTTCGTTAAAATCCAATCTTGTGATTGTGAATCTTAGTTTTTGGAAGAGTTATACTGATTTATATCATATCTACTCATCAGGAGTTTTTAGTTTATCTTTACTTAGTAGATTACGACGTTTTGTAATCATTAAAACGCAAGTTTTGATTAGTAGAAATTTTTGTCTTGTTGGCTCGACTATAATAATAAATTATTCTTATAACCAAAGTTTATAAGTGTGTCATTTATATTTCCACTGCTTTTATTTTACACTCTTCACAACACGCACATGTTTTATTATTTAGAATTGTGGATCGTGGCATCACAGTCGGCAATTGATTATACTAAATGTCGATCCTCTTTTGTAAACTTATGGATTCACAGTCAGGTGGATACGGTACTCATCCCCTGATCATTCATGGATCTAACTACGATACTTGAAAGGTCTACGTGTCTACATCAAATCAATTGATGAATGGGTATGGTCTATGATCCTTCACAAGTGGACACATCCGCAACTTGTTGATGCAAATGGTGATTTTAGATCTCAAGATGAGGTATTGTGGGCGCCAAATGATCGTCTTGATAGTAGTATGAACTCTAAAGCTCTTTTGCAATCTTTTGTGCAATAGATTTTCGAACATGTTTCACATTATTTTCCACTGTCAAAGAAGCATGGGATGCCCTACAACTAGAGCTGTTGAACCGGTTAAAACCGGCCGTTTAATTAACCAATAGGTTAATTTGTTGGAAAAATATTGCTGCAAATAATAAAACCAATCAAATAGCAAGTAAACAATTAAATAATTAAATAACAAAGTTTAGGGTAAGAAGGAAAAGAGTCTGGATTGAGGCGCGCAAAAACGCTGTCCTAAGAAGAGATACGCTCTCTCCACACAGAGCCTGGTGGCGTTCTTTTCCCAAGATACAACAATCCCAAAAGAAGTTTTGGTAGTGGCAAGAACTCCTTTAAAGCGAACCAATCATCATCCACATTTGCCCAATTAGAGTATGTAAATATGTTCTTTATATAAAAGAGGTGAGTATAATACTTTATTTTGTAGAAATGGAATGAAGAATGCTTGAAAGCTTGTAAGGACTTTTATGAAGATAAATAGAAATAGTGGAAGTAAGAAAGGAGTTTGTGTAATTGATAAGAAGTGTATTTTCTTGCAAATGAGTCATTAGTTTATATAGGAAAAATTCTAAAGGTTTTCAAATCATAATATTAAAAGCTATTTAAAGTCATTGGTATGAAATCGATTTCATTTAACCATTTGACTACACAAATATGCATGCTTGTATTTGAAAAGTCATTTTGAATCAATTCAAATTATATATAACCTCTACACAATAAATTTGTAATTCAAGATTAGTAACCCCACAATAAATCAAAATTAAACTCATGGGGTTATAATATATTTGAATAAATTATATTTTAAAATTGAATTAAAATATTTCAACATAATTAACTGGTTTTCCCCTAACCATATCCTAACCGGCGGAGAACCGGTTAAGGTTACGGTTACATGCGGTTTACCGAACCGGCGGTTAACCGGAAAACTGATGGTTAACCGCCGGTGTTTATATTTTTTTATTATTTTTTTAAATTAAATTTTAAAACTTAAATAAAGTTTGAATAATTGAAACTTAAATGGAACTAGAATGAGATAAATAAATGAGAACTTAAATAAAATTTGAATAAATGAATTTTTGAAGTAAATTTTTTTTATTTTGAAAAATAAATAAAAAAAGGACTTGATTTTAATTCTAATGTTTACAAACAACCAAATTAACAAAATCATGGCGTTTATTTTAAAATAACTCAACAAAATCACATTACAAACTTAATTATAAAAATATTAAAAAAATAGTTCATTACCGGATTGTATATAACTTGAGAGAGTTGTTTTTGAAAGATGGTATTCAATTTGAATGACTTGTGCATGAAAAGTTTTTTCTTACTTTCTCTGAATCATAGACCTATAATGAAATATATGATCAACCAATATCCATGACAACTGATTAACACGAATTTGTCTTGATTTTAGTTAGTATTTTATTTAGTTTTTATTGTTGATTTCGGTGAAAGATGGATAGATTGAGCATATTTTCGTATTTTCTAATCTCCAACTTGTTTTATCGTAATTTAATCATAATTAGTTAGTTTTATGTTTATTTTAGGTATTTCGAAGTATTTAAATTTGGAAGTAGTCTGGGTTGGGCGTACGAGTGGAGATTCAGCGAAATGGGCCGCGATTTAAAGAATTTGAAGCTGCCGACTTTCTATAACGGTTATTCCATCTGGAACCGTTATCATATTCCTAGGGTTTCTAAGGCCTTTTAGGAGCTGACAACCCCAACGAGTGCCGTTTATTTTCTTATTTTCTCTTTAAACTTCTTAGTTTTAAACCTCTAGCTTTAGATTAGTTCTTAGATAGATTAGATAACTTAGATTCAAGATCCCGACACCAAAACGCTGTTGTTCGTCATAGTTTAATTAGTAAGTCTTTAATTTCTTTCGTTTAATTAATTATGATGCTCTTAATTTCTTACTTGAATTAGAATAATCAAAACTCCAACTAACACCCCACCCCCACCCCCACCCCCACCCCCATGTATGATGATGAATTGTATGATATTGAGATTGGTGATGATGATGTTGGGATTATTATGTTGAGATTGATGAAATTAATTAGCTAGATCTAACGGGTCCAGAGTCTAGAATCGTCGTGAACCATCAATTGGGTTTATCCCAATAGATCGTGGAAACGATTCGAAGCTCTAGAACCCTTGTTTTCAAAATCTTTTCAAAACTCTTAATTTTTAATTGTTCTTCGTTTAGATCAATTTGTTGCTTTTATGTGTTTAGATTAGAATTTTATTTTATTGTCTTGTTCGTGAACAAACAAACACAAAAGGAACTTCCTAGCCTAGTTTTCCTTGAGAGACGATTCGGTCCAACTTACCAACCTACACGCGATCCCGTTCTCTTGCGGGCGAGCTTTTAAAATTTTAACAAATCTTTATAAGTAGGTACACAAAAGTTTGAATCAACAACACACGGAGATGCTAAAACCGAAATGATAAGGTTGGAGTGTATACTGGATAATGTCATGTGGTGAGAACTAATTACTACGTGTACTCCATTAAACCTAGGAATGTTAGTGAAACTCTAGAAGATGAATTTTGGCATTTGGCAAAGCAAAGTGATCTTGATAAATTCATCGATAGTGATGGTTGGCACTTAGTTCATCATCCCATAGAAAAAAGGGACAATTCCCGTTTACTCCTATAGAAAAATATTTATTCCCAAAAAATCCATCGAAAAGTATTGATTCTCATTTAATCAAATTAATACATAAAAGTACAAATTTATCCTTACTAACGAATTCCATACTACATTCATAAAATTTCATACTACGAATTTTATACTACATTCAYGAAATCTCATACTACGAATTYCATACTACATTTATAGAATTTCATACTACATTCATAAGAATTYCATACTACATTCATAAAACTTCATACTGAACTCATATATATATTCAATTTTTTTTATTTCTTGTTTCTTTTGTTATCAAAAGGATGRACRGAGGCAATATYTTTATATTAAAAGTGASGACTCCTTRTTTTTTCCTCAAAAGGCGGCTGCTTTTGTTTTGGATTTGAAGGTATGAAACCAAATTTTAGAATACTATGCCGTCCACTATTCTTTATATATATAAAATTATGTTTATATGTTAATTAGGTTAAGATTATACATGTGGGAAATTAATGGAATTAATGTTTTGATTGAGAATATATAAGTAATGGAGTCAAAGATGGAGGTTACACGGGAAAAAAAATATACTATTAGGGCCTTTGATTTTAGGGGCATTAAAGACCATTTAAATTGTAAGTTTGGATTTAATGGTAAGTATTTGGTTTAAATGGGATGAAAAAATTTGGAGTGATTATATGGGAATATGTTTGTACACATGTGTATTGAATGAGAATTATCCCTAGAAAAAATGGCTTTTTGGAAATAAAACCATGAGTATGGAAATATTATACATAACAAGGCTCATTTGGTTATTCAACCCGGTTCTCAAGATAAGGAGTCTTTTTGTGATGGCAATTTTCCACCAACATCAAGATTTGATATTGTCCATATTTGATTCAAGCTTTATGCACCCCGTTTATATATATTTAATTTAAAAACATTCAAGCTTGCTCGCAAGAGTACGAGGACACTTGTATGGTGGGAAGTTCACTCAAGTCGATTCTCTCGAGGACAATGATTCGGTATCTCGGATGTTTTCTTACTAACAATTAAGCACATAAACTTATACAAATTGGGGGTTTTGTTTGTTTTCAATTAGTAACTACTAAATTGAAAAGCATGAACTAAATTAACTTAACTAAGTTTACCAACTAGAATTTAAAAGCATAATTAATCTAATTTAATTACTTAAACTTAAGAACTAAGAAATTAACTAATGGTAAATTAATCTAGATTTAAAATGCATCGATAATCAATTATCATAAACGAATCTAGTAACATACTTAGCAATAGCGGATCTAAAAAGTATACGGAAACTCGGTTAACATGAAGCAAGCAATAGCATGAATCATCTAGCATAAACAGAATTAAATTGCATAATAACGTTAATTAATTTGAATCTCCAATACTTTTTTTTTTCCTCCATGAATATCCAATACTTAATCATGAATCGAAAACTAAATTAAAACTGAAAACTTCTAACTTGAATTGATCAACCAAAGCCAAGTTCATAAACCAACTCAAGAATATCAAATAAGAGCAATTATCCAATACTTGAACTATGAAAATTAAATCTAAGAAAAAAATAAAAGATAAGATAAGAATACTTATTAAGTCTAAGAATTGCAGAAAATTCTCCAGTTACCCTGAAGAAAACGGTTGATCTTGGTCGAAGAACGGGCCGCGGGCTATCGAACGTCTTCGGAACTCGCAAACGTCAAATCCTTGATCTTGATCTCTAATATAAGCTATTTGATGTTAAAAACGAGATTCTAACCCTAGGGATACTTTTTGGTAACCTTCTAATGACTATAGTATGCTGCAAAGTCGGATTGATGGTGTGTTATTTATAGAATTTCGATTTCTTGGAGGACAAGTCACTTAAGTCGGTTACTGGGCCCGATAACGGTAGCACTTAGCAGTAAGGAGCTACCGTTAAAGCTATCGTTAATGTCTTTGTTGCCTTCTAACGGTGATGGTAGCGGTAGGGTGTGGTATCGTTAAACCTATCGTTAAGCTCTCAGTCCTCCTCTAGCGATTGGGTTAGCGGTGTGGTAACCATTAGGTGTAACGGTAAGGCTACCGCTAGGTGCTAACGCTAACTTCAAAAACTTGCTACTTCTTCGTTGGAACGCTCGATTCTTGTCTCTTAATCATCAATCTACATCTTGGACGTGCTGAGCTCCTCCGGTTACTTAGCTATAAGGCGAAAACAGAGATAATTCACCTATTTGCATCAATTAAGATCAAAATGCGGTAAAATAAGTTGGAAGTACAAATATACGAATTTAAGCTTAAACTATCCAACTTATATCAAAAACAAAATAAAAATGAACTAAAATACTAATAAAAATAAGGACAAATATGTGCTAATCAACTACCCCACGCTTTATTGGTTTATTCGTCCTCGAACAAACGATAGTTTCAAAGATACACTAGACTGAAAAAAAGCTCAAGCAAAGAGTCGTGCCTTGCTACATACATAATTTCTAAATATAGATAAATGTAACTCAACCTCAAACACTCCACCCTTATTACATTGTAGCTCCAAAAACAAAATCATTCCTCCTCACAAAGGGTAATATATATGTGTACACTCGAAGCACTCAAGTATTTTCTGCATGGGACATGTTTACGCTCAAATCATACAAATACATGCACAATAAATAAGAACCGAAAAGCAATCTCTTTTCAATCGCATATTAAGTGTGCTATCAACAAAGAATCGGAAAAGGTCTTTACGGGTTGTAACGTAGGCTCTTTGGACGGGTATGGAATATATAAGTCGTGTGGCTAACTCACGATCTAACGTGATCAATAACTCACCAAACTATTCTAATTACGAAGCAAATTTCTTCACATCATTTAAAACAAAACCTCACTAAACACTCATAGCGTAGCCTTTGACTTAGGCTATTTCTCAACTCGTAACTCTAAAGCGACTTTCACTCAAACCACTTAAATAACTTAGAAGCTTATGATACGCTTCCTTATTACAACTCAACTATTGCCTTTCAACATTAGGCTTCATAATAAAATAAACAATAATAAACAAGCCTTTATAAACATAGGCAACAACTCGACATGATTCACCAAGATTCACCATCCTTTAATTTTGTTTTCTTCTTGTTTTTTTATATACATTTTGTCCCCCTTTTATTCTTTTTTATGGGGTCCTTTTTTTTTTCATAAATCTCTGATAAAATTTCAAAAACACAACTAACCAATAAAAACAACTAACTCCTACCCCACGCTTTTAATGGTTGTAGGAGTCGACTTTTCAACACTCATAGCTAATGGAAATGGATTATTTATCTATGATTGGCTAATTCAAAATTTGTAGTGGCTAATATATATGGATATGGCCGGAATAAGGGTTTTTTTCTGTGCCTAATCGTCATGTTCAAAGTCAACTACACAAAACGATTTCAAAGAGATCTCAAAACAGAACTCACACAAGTACATGCAATGATGATAATTACTCAAGCTACTCACAGTCTTTTGCATGAAAAAGTTTTGAATTGACGCTGCTTTTAAGGTTTTGCGAAATTATTTGCGTCTAAGTACCATTTTACAATATATTAAATAATAGTTTTGAGAAATTTATGCACTTATATACGCTCAAAGACAAAAACATCAAATCATACTTAATTAACTTCAACAGGCAAGCCAGACAAACACATTTTCGCGCAGGATATGCAACCAATCACGTAAAATATTATCTACTACAAATCACATTTTTTTTAGATTGCACAATTTTTCAAATATAAATCACAACTCAACCACCCCCCCCCCCCCCCCCCCCCCCCCCCCCCCCCCCCCCCCTAAAAACTCGGCAATCCCCTGATTGCCATAAATGAATATAAGAAAACAAAATCAAGAGAGAAAGGGAATAAGAAAACGTCCCTGAAAATTCGATAGTCGAGTCTCTCCAAAAAGCTATGTGCAATCATCCTTCGTATTAGATTGCGTGATTGGATTGTGATTGCGATCAATTGCTACGCGCAAGTGCCCGGTGGCACGTCTTGGGGATGGAATTGCTGGATTGCATCTAAATTGGGCCAGATTGTGACCTCGATCGGTGGGAACGAATTTCGTAAAAATTGGACTGCAGACGCTGTTAGCGGTTGGTTGTTACCATTAACCATACCGCTACGTTCTCTGATAAAGGCTCAAAAGTCTGTGTCAGGTCTAGCTAGCGGTAGCTGTCTAGTGGTAAGGCGTATCGTTAAACCCCTGTTTGCTGCGGCTAGTGGTAGGTTCAGCAGTGGCTTGTTAACGGTATGGACTAGCGATTATAGGTAACCGCTACATTACCGCTAAGTCCCTAATTTGGGCGAATCCTCGAGTTTTCTGTATATTAATGCACACATAAACGTACCACGAAAATTGACACAATATAAAGATAGAAATAAACGAAATAAAAATCGAAAGAAAAATTAAAGAAAAGAAACAGAAAACTAACGATCGCTTGGGTTTCCTCCCAAGAAGCGCAACATTTAACGTCGCTTGCTCGACGCTATATTGTGCGATTAATTCCAAACTTGAGGTGGATCTCCCAAGTCCACCAATCTACGGTCTCGAATCGGCAATCCCTTATCGTCATATCGTTTAATTCTATGCTTGTGGGCTTGGAATTTCAACTTCTTACTCCAAAGTGGCTACTCCATACTCATCTATCTCTTTAATCAAAAATGGCCCACTCCATGTGGCCTTGAGATTGGTTGGATCAAACTTACGTTCAGAATTATAGAGCACTAATTGACCAACCTTGAACTTCACATCATGAAACTTCTTAGCATGCACCTTATTCGACTCCTTCTTCTTCTTCTTCCAAGCAGTGTTATATGTCTCACACTTGTTCTTTGCACGTTTAAAATTTTTGTAGGGGTCGAGGGAAACGTACTTCAATTGGTTTGGTGGTGGCTTCATTTCTACCCTTAGCTCGCACAATTCGTCATTAAAATCCTTAAATTCTTCAATAACATCACTTAGATCAATTCCTAACAACTCGATCAAATCCTCCCCACTCAAATGCTCCTCGTCATCCCCGACGTCCAGTCTGTTTATAGCAGAAATACTTTGAATTTTATGGACACAAGAATCAATAAAAGAACACTCATCTTGCAAAAACGGTGAAGGAGTGTTGTGTATATCTTGCAGTGAAAACGTTACTGATTCGCCTAAGACAGACATTGTCATTCTTCCCTTATTCATATCTATCAATGCGTGTGTGGTAGACATAAAAGGGTGGCCCACAAAATGGTGTGTTCTTGATTTTCACTTTGCACATTACCAACGTCCATAATAACAAATTGGACCGGCACAACCAGCTTATCAACTTGCACTAAAACGTCCTCCACAATACCCAAGGGTAACCTTATCGATCGATCCACCAATTTTAATCGCATCGTGGTCAACTTCAATGGTCCAAGATCAAATTACTTATAAATAGAATAGGGCATTAAATTTATGCCAGCACCAAGATCGAGCATCCCCCTTGTCGTCTGTCCATTTCCGATGGAAATAGTAATACAAAAACTCCCGGGACCCTTCTCTTTGGGTGGCAATGGTTTCTTGAGTATAGCACTAACTTCTCTTGTCAAGCCACATGTTGGTTCGCAGCCAAGCGCCTTTTCCTTGATGCTAGCTCTTTGAAAAACTTCACATACGTTGGCATCGTTTTTATCACCTCTAGCAGGGTAAGGTTAATATTAATATTTTTCAATAATTTGTATAACTCCATGAATTTCTTATTTTCCTTAGCTGGACGTAGGCGTCTTGGGAAGGGAACATGATCATAAATCGAGGGTATCAACTTCATTGGTGGCGTACTCGATGAATGGGTCGGGTCATTAATTGTTATAGAAGAGGGATCTGGATTCGAATTCTTCTTTTTCAATGAACCCGGAATATACGGGTTTGGTGATTTGTGCATCTGATCGACTGGGTTAGACAAATCAGTTTCAATTTGAGTCGGTGTTGGAATATTGGCTACCTCTTCGTTTTCGTCTTTACATTGCTCGATGCCGTTATCTATTACTTTTGAACTCCGTAGGACATGGATAGCTGAGGCTTGCTCCGTTTGACTCGAAAGCTTCTTATTGCCTTTCAACAATGTCGCCATGGTTGCCGACAGTTGCCCTATTATCATATCTGAATGCCTATACCCTTGCTACATAGTTTTAACAAATTCCTCAAACCTTGACTCGAGCCTACTTACTTGCGAAGCTAATTGGGCGAGTCTCCCTGGTTTCTAATCATCTCACCCACTTGATTTTGCTGCCAAACCAATAGCTGATCATCTGTTTGAGCCTTAGTGGACGCTTGCCCTTGCATATGGAGATTGTTTGGGGGCGGTGCTTGCGTATGTGGTAGTTTCTGCCCTGAATGTTGATGGTTCGAAAAATACTGGATGGCGTTAACGTCTTCGTGCTGTTCATTGTTGTTTGGACACATGTCTGCTAAATGTTCTGGGGATCCGCATTGGTATTACATCACAGCAGCCTTCTTAGAAGAGGTTTTGCTCATCCGCTTGGCTTTTCATTCTGCTAAGTGCTCGTTAAATACTTTCATACATTTCTCATTAACCAATTGACCATCAACTTTATCAGTCTTGGTTGTGGATACCTCATTTACTTTTAATTTACGAGGTCTAGAGTTGGTTTGTCTAGATTTTTCACTTTGCTTCTCCAACACTCGTTTTTCCCCGAGGGTCGTTAAATCTCCGAAATCTCCTCCTGCCGCTATTTCAACTTCCCTTTTCCCATGGTCCAACAACCCATCAAAGAAAAATTGGTTATTCATCTCGGGGGAGTAGTTATGGTGGGGGCATGCTTGCAAAAGTGTCTTGTAATGCTCCCATATTTCATGAAATATCTCTCCCTCCAACTGTTCAAAGGTAGCAATTTGCCTCCGAAGATGCCCCGTTGTTTGTGCCAAATAATATTGATTTAAGAACTTCTCGCTTATCGTCTCCCAACTAGTTAACGATCTCTGTTCTAGGGATAGTAACCACGTTTTTGCTTTGTCCTTCATGCTATAGGGAAAACAAATCATTTGCACCTCCTCCTGGTTAAGGCCATTGACCACAAATCTGCCCACTTCATCAACAAAACAGTTTAAAAATGTTAAAGGGTGTTCATGGTCGTTTCCATGAAAAGTTGGGAGTAAGTTAATTAGATGCGGTTTAATCTCCACCTTCCTTGCAGTTGGTCCAAGAACAATAGCAGACCCAAAAGGCACAACCTTCGGACGTGCCAAATCGTGCTGTCGAGGTGCTCGATTGCCCCTCGGCTCTCCAACTCGGTCAGTAGTTCTCTCGTAGCGATTGTCATATGCGTTCCTCTCGTAATTATTTTCGCGCTCGTATTTTCCTTCAAAACTGTCCTATTCGTAGCCATGGTTTTGATTTTCCAACCAAGCATCTACTCATCTATGACTGTCAACATACTCGTTATGCTGATTATGGACTTCTTCATTCCTCTCCTCATCTTGCTCCCTATTCCCCATGGTTTGCTGGAATCCAGCTCAATAAGCTTGGGGCTTCACTTGGCCTTGCAAAAGGACTGGTTCACTATTGTATTCATCTCGATTGTGACGTGGAGGTCTAGGTGGTCCATTACCGACATTACTATTACGAACAGAATGTGCTCCTAACATTGCCTCAGGGATATTGTCACAAACAAAATCAGTAGCTATAGAAGAAACGCTCTCGAGAATTGAAAGGGGCCTTGGTCTCGGTGGATTTGAACGATGGATGTTGTTAATAAATGGTGCAAGATCAAGTTGAAGTGATCGTCTACCTTGCATAAACTCAACAACAAATCAACGTACCAAGTGGCAAAATCCAAACCAAGCACAATTATACAAATAACGACCAAATAGAAAATAAAACAAAAAACATCCTTGAGTCCTACTTGTTATCCCCGGCAACGGCACCAAATTTTTATTCAAGCTTTTATGCACCCCGTTTATATATATTTAATTTAAAAACATTCAAGCTTGCTCGCAAGAGTACGAGGACACTTGTAGGGTGAGAAATTGACTCAAGTCGATTCTCCCGAGGACAACGATTCAATATCTCGGATGTTTTCTTACTAACAATTAATCACATAAACTTATACAAATTGGGGGGTTTTGTTTATTTTTGATTATTAACTACTAAATTGAAAATCATGAACTAATTAACTTAACTAATTTTACCAACTAGAATTTAAAAGCATAATTAATCTAATTTTAATTACTTAAACTTAAGAACTAAGAAATTAGCTAATGGTAAATTAATCTAGATTTAAAATGCATCGATAATCAATTATCATAAACGAATCTAGTAACACACTTAGCAATAGAGGATCTAAAAAGCATATGGAAACTCAATTTATATGAAACAAGCAATAGCATGAATCATCTAGCATAAACGGAATTAAATTGCATAATAAAGTTAATTATTTTGAATCTCCAATACTTAATCATGAATCGAATAACTAAATTAAAACTGAAAACTTCTAACTTGAATTAATCAACCAAAGCCAAGTTCATAAACCAACTCAAGAATATCAAATAAGAGCAATTATCCAATACTTGAACTATGAAAATTAAATCTAAGAAAACAATAAAAAGATAAGAATACTTATGAAGTCTAAGAATTGCAGAAAGTTCTCCAGCTACTCCGAAGAATACGGTTGATCTTGGTCGAAGAACGGGCCGCGGGCTATCGAACGTCTTCGGAACTTGCAAGCGTCGAATCCTTGATCTTGATCTCTAATCTAAGCTATTTGATGTTAAAAACGAGATTCTAACCCTAAGAATACTTTTTGGTAACCTTCTAATGACTATAGTATGCTGCAAAGTCGGATTAATGGTGTGGTATTTATAGAATTCCGATTTCTTGGAGGACAAGTCACTTAAGTCGGTTAGTGGACCCGATAGCGGTAGCACTTAGCGGTAAAGAGCTACCATTAAATCTATCGTTAATGTCTCTGTTGCCTTCTAACGGTGATGGTAGCGGTAGGGTGTGGTATCGTTAAGCTCTCAGTCCTCCTCTAGCGATTGGGTTAGCGGTGTGGTAACCGTTAGGTGTAACGGTAAGGCTACCGCTAGGTTCTAACATTAACACCTTTTATACTCCAACTGCTCATGACCGGTATAAAATGTTTTTTGGATGATCTATGATCAAGGATAAGCATCATCATATGCAGACGTATAGTATCAATAAATTGGATTACTGTTTTGAGATTCAGCAACTCAGGTGCACCATTGATGGCATTGTGCCTTTTGATCAACTGTTGTGTACAAGTTCTACTATAATCTCAATGCAGAGGTGTGTGAGCCTTCCTTCCCAAGATATAAAACATTCTAGAACGGATAATTATTCGTTCTAGAATGCCTGTCATTCTAGAACGGGTAAAAAATATCCGTTCTAGAATGTTTGACAAATCTAGAACGGCTGCATCTAGAACGCAGACTAGACTGCCTGTTTTATCCGTTTTAGAATGCCTGTTTCTGCACTAGTGCTTGATATGATGTATTGATTTTTATACTGTGATATATTGGTTTTTCACTGTAATATATTGATTTTTGTACAATAATGTATTGGTATGAATTTTTGACCTAACGGATGATCCGTTAGTTCGTTCTAACAAGAGTGCTGCCCAAAAATAAATACAAACTTATTCCGCTTTTTCTATTTAAAACTTGAGTGTTATCGTTATTTTACTTGCGTGTTATTGTTTTGTTTGTGTGTTTCGATTGATATATTTTTAGCATCTGACGCTTATAATTTAATAAGAACAAGAATTATAATCAGTGAGTCTATTATACATTAGCCTTCATAGTAAGGCTCCCATTAGACAATAATATTTTTGGTTTAAAAAATTAAATACAGTAAAACCTATATAAATTAATAATATTAAGATCATGAAATTTTATTAATTCAGAGAGATATTAATATATCGATAAATTAATATCTTATTAATTAAAAGAGTGACTTTTTAAATTCAACAAATTTAGTACATATATATTGAAAATAAATAAATTCATATATGTTTCATTAATTATATTCATACATCAACCAACTCTTTGTAACTAATTAAATATATTTATGTACAATATCAATTCATTGTATACATTAACTATTATATTCATGGACGCATGTATCAATTCATTGAATTACTTAAATATACATGTTTACATTAATTCGTTGCACTTTAATAACTATTATAGGCAATTAAATATATTCATGCATTATGACTGAATCATACTATATAAATCTGAATATGTAAATAAAATAATTCATAACACCCAACTATGTCTTCTCATGTGAAAGACATCACAAAATCATCTATGAATGATCAAATGCTTAAAGCATTATGTGAGTATAAGAGAGACCATCCTACAGCACTCAAAAAGAATTACAAGAGTGAGTTGATGAAAAATATCGCAACAAGTAACATATAGAGTTATAATGAGACCTAGTATTTATAAAGGGATTTTCCATAATATTTAAGAAAAAACAAGTAACAATAGATTCAGATTTTGGCAAATTACCATAATATTTATAATTGTAATATTTATGACTATTAGTTTAGAGTTTTAATGGAACCTAATATTTATAAAGGGGTTTTTTGAAAAAATATTATTTTATTATCTTATCGAATTTGATAGTTTTTTACAAAGGCCCACGTCGGAATCGAGAGATTTTATTATCTTAAAGAGTTTATTAATTCGTAAATGTTTAATTTATAGAGGTTTTATTGTATACATTACAGTGAAATATGGTGAAAAACTTGTTTTAGGAGATGCTTGGTGAATTTGTTGGGAATAAGAATGGTTTGATTGTGAAGATTAATGAGTTTGGTAACCCATATTTGTGAGATGTATAACTCAACAACAAAAACTGGATAATCAAACCTATAGTATTTTAATTACCAAGCACTATTTTGATGCAGTTTCCCATTCCCCACTCCTGAACACCACCAACCAAATATACAAATTAATAAAAATGACTGCTAAAATGCAGGGGTTTTGTTAGAATTATATACAAAAGTTTTTGCGATGAAAGATATATTATTTATCTTAATGATTCGGAGTGTGTATTTATTTTAATATATTTAATCAACTAGTAGTTGAAATATTAACACAATAATATCAAAATTAATAGGGAAACATTTGTGTTAAGTCAGATTAAATTTGACATATTTTTGTACTATGATATATTATTTTTTATTATAATGTATTGATTTTTGCACTATAATATATTGATATAAAATTTTGGCCTAAAGAATGTTTGATTTAACAAGAGTGTTACCCAAAGTAATACTACTCGCTCCGTTTCACAATATAAGTCATTTTAGAGTAAAGTTCTTGTTTCACAATATAAGTCGTTTTGCTTTTTTCACATAAATTTAGGAGAAGAGAGAGAATGAAAAAGGTAAAAAATGAATTGAAAATTGAGATATTTGAGAAGAGAGTGTAAGATAAAAGGAAGTTTGGTAGTTTACGAAAATAAAAATTAAATATTTACTCATTTATCTAAATTTTTTAATAAATATTTTTTTTTTAAAAAACTTATATCGTGAAACTGATGGAGTATATATATTATTGAACATTTCGGCGCATATAAATTAATGGAAGTGAAACTTTGCTACTTAAGTTTAGGATAAACTCCTACCATTGGCTGTTGGAAGGTGTCCCTCTTACTAAAGAGTCGCAAATCGCAATTATTGCAGGTATGAAAAGTACAACTTTGAAAACTAAAAATAGCTGATGAAGAATGATGAAGGGGTTAAAATTGAACCAAAGAATAGTATATTAAAAATAAAATCAAAATTAAAAATAAAATGGGCACCACCCACTAAGAATTCAAGAGTGAAGGTTCAGAAACTAAAGCAGAAGCGTTAATGAGACATACCAGGAGTCCCACTCGTGTCACGTGAAATCTCTATGGGCGACCACTACCTTTATGTCGCTGAACTGAACCATAGCCACACCCACGTGACATATTTGTCTTTTCTTAATTATCCAATTAATGATTACAATTAAAAAGAAAAAAAAAACATTATCGGAAACTTAAATTAATTGGAAAATAATCAAATTAAAATTAATTGGAAAATAATCAAATTAATTCATAGATTGCAATTACATAACTCAATACGAAGAGCTGTTTATGATATTAGTCTAATTTGATTTATTCAAAATACTTGTGTTAGACAAGATTCTTGGATCATAATTTAAATATCTAACTTCATATTATGATACATTAATTTTTATATATAATGTATTAATTTTTATATATAAATTACTATTAATTTTTCATAAAAAATTTGATATTATAATTTAGAAAATGACTACGGTGCCGTGAATGAACCATACCTCCCAGACCCCCTGCATTTACATTTTTTGATATTACCATTATCCATAACCAACTTTGTATCTAATGGTTCTGATTAAGTGGGGAATGGTATATTCACAGTATCGTAAACGTCCCCTATAATTTATTAAGTTCTACAATAATAGTATAATGTATTAGCAGTATTATTGTGTTCTTGTGTGTTTTAGTACGTTGTATTGATATTTTTATTATAATATATTATTATAAAATTTTGTTATTGTAAATGACTCGCAGACCCTGATAAGAATATAGCCCGACGTACATTAAAGTTGACAATTTACCAACTGCACGATCAAATATTGAAAAACTTTATAGTGCCATCAATGTAATATACTCTATGTATTTTAAGTCACTATATTATTTCAATACATAAAAATTAAAATATACAAGTATATATTATTTTTATTTATTTAGCTCAAATAGACTATGAAGATTAGTGATTCTAACATTAGTCGAACAAAACTCAAAAAATATCATTACACGATATGTAACATGAAAAACTAAAAATCTAATACTAATTATTTGTTAAAAATATAAATATTATGGATAAAATGATATATAAACGAAATACAAAACAAAAAGAAAAGCAGCTTTTTTCCTAATTACAATCATTGCCCACATCACTGCGTGTAAACCACAACCAACTTCCATAACCCACTAAACGACGGCTCTCTCACTCTCTCTATCTCTCTCTTTTATCTTTTTTTAAGAATTTTGATGTTACCCAGAAAAAAACAGATATGAAGGGTAAAAGACAAATGAGGAATAAGAGAAGAGTGGACCCACGTGACACTGAAGTAATCCCGAAACCTGTTAGCTACTCATTGGGTGCATGAATATGAGTCATTGGGTGCTTTCGGATAAGCACGCCACCTGCCCCACGCTCTTTTTCCTGTATTATAGTAGTGCATAATTTTTTTATCATCACGGTAATTTTATACGGTTTAAAAGATATATTGGTTAATATAATTAAATCATTATTTTTTTCATCTCTATTTATATGGCTGATTATTTATTTATTTATTATATAAATTCTGTTTTTATAAAATTAATTTTAATAAATTAAATAGTATGATTTTAATATCTCTCTCTATATATGTGTGTGAAAGAAATATTAACAAGTCCATAATTTTGAGATTTCCCAAATAACAAGCAAAATTATCTTGTTGGAATGAAAGATGTATTATATATACTCTCTCGTTTCAAAATAACAAATTACTTTACTATTTCGCCGTAAATACAATTTTATTACTACATTCAATTTGTATTTGATTTTTTTCATGTATATCCTACTTAATTATATTTCAGTTACTTGAATTAATATTTATCGAAAACGAATAAATGAATAATTAATTATAAATTTATAGATAAAAATAACAAAATTTTAACCTGATTAACCTTTTCTTTTAATTGTGTGAAATAATCTAGACCTGTATTGTGTTTTTGGGACGGAGATATTTAAAGCAAGCGCGCGAGTTTTTCAGTTTGTTTTTGATTTTCGGTTAAGTTGTTTCTGAAAGTTGAGATAATTAAATTAATAAGATTCAACATTTTAATAGTTAATACTATTTGGTAAAATTAATATACATGTAGATGATAGGTCAATTGTTTAGACAGTCTAAAACGGCATTATGTCAAGTTACATGGAGTTGATATTAGTGAATTAGAAAATGTCCCACACCCGATCATAAGTTCCCACACCCGATCATAAGTTCGCGTTATATAGTAAGGCTTGATTAGTTAAATTGGGGGAGGCCAATATAGAACAACCGAACTTGCAAGCCATCAAATTATCATGGTTAATATATTTAAAATATTATATGTTTCATTTATACACTTATATCTAATTAAATGTATATTAATTTTTTACGCAAAAGTTAATTTAGATAAATAAAATCATGGACCACAAAACAATTAAATATAACTATATATGGAACAAAAAAAATTATTATATACTTAAATGTAGAAATATATCTATTTTTGTTGTACACTTCAAATAGTAACTTGGTTATTTTTGTGAAAAGAAGAGAATAGTAATTAATAGTACAAAATTTCAGGTTCAAAATTGAAATTAAAATTTTGAGATTTTTTATGTGAAATATCATAAATGAAAGGTGGAAGTAATATTCTTTAAAAAAAAAAAAACTATTCCATTTGTTGGCATAGTTTGTAAATGAAATGTTCATTTACAAATAGTGTTGCAGAAATCAGCGTAGGCGATAGGCGCCCTTAAGTCATGCAATTTTACAAAAATCAATCGAAAAATCGTTTAGGTAGAAAATTCGATCTAGGCACTTAGGCGGTCCGACGGAAAAATCGATCTAGAATGGCGCCTAGGCGATTTAGGCGACCAAAATTGAAAGTAAATAAATAAATCTTGGCTGCGTCTAGACGATGGGTGGTGGTTCGGCGTCCGATGCCTAGCTAATTTCACAATCTTATTTACAAATAAAAGAAATAGGCCTAAGAAAAGGGTTGAAAATAAATTATACAATTTATTCTCGACAATACCCGAAAGTAAGGCCGAAAATTAAATTACGATATTTAATAATGGACTCTACACTTATCGAAAAGGCTTGATTTATTAACATATTAAATCAACCTTACATATTTTCGATTTGCTAAAATATAAAGCTCGACTCGATATGAACTTGATTAGTAAAATAAAATTATAAATATAAAAAATTATCGAGGTACTCAAACTTGAATCATGATCGACCCAATCAAATTCTATATGAACTCAACTCGAGTAGTTATCAAATAAGCTCAAACAATTTCTAAAAGTTATTTCTAAAAGTTATATTCAAACTAACTTGAACATAATAGTTCACTCTATTCATTAAACGCCTTCGAAGAAAAAAATTCGCTTTGACGAATCTCACAAGCTGTCTGCGATACCGATAGGATAGGACCCAATAATGCCCCCACTCCCTCTATAAAGCTTAGTTACCATTATGCCCCCACTCCCTCTATAAATACATACGAACCTTCATCCTGTTTCCACAACACACTCAATATACCTAAACATTAGAAAAAAGAAAATTCTATTTTGCTAAGAAGAAGAAAACAAACAATATACTTCGAAGAATGAGTCACATGAACCGACTGTGGGTGGCCGCCGGCGTGGCCGTCGTGAACGGCCACTCCGATCAGGGGCAGAAGCTAAAATCTGGCCTCAAATCCCTCAACCACGGCAAAAAGCGCTTTGGCGACGCGGCGGATCTCCGGCCTATCTCCGGCGTACTCAACTCCGAGGTGGGAGGACCTTTTGGAGGCGGCGGCGGTGGAGAGGAGAAGAGGAGGCAGTCGGAGGATTCTCTCCGGCAAGTTATGTACTTGAGCTGCTGGGGTCAGAGCTGAGCTGGGAAGGGTAAGATGGTAAGTTTGGAGTTGGGGTTGACCGACTTGACTCGGTTTGGTATGAACTGAGTTAGGTTGACTCGGATGTGTAGGGGCCGGGTTAGGGTGAGCCGGTTTTGGACCCAATTAAAATGGGTTGTCCTTTAAAATGTGAGATATTAGAAGAGCGAGGGCTAAACTGTAAATTCTGTAAATTTGTATGGGACCTGATTCCCTGGAAATGAATGGGAAAGGTCATGATAAATTTGATGGAAGCCATCTTTAAGTATTTCCTTGTCATTTGCATTGAAATATTTTAGGTATTACACACACACACACTAACATTGTGACATTAATAATACTATAATTGAGATAAAGAAGGAATGAAGGATAGAATTAGTGTATTATTGAAAAACACACTTAATTGTCCTTTAAATTGTGAGAAAAAACTTGAATTCTCTTATTATGTCTTGTGTTCAACGCAACTTTCTATCACAAAAGAGAAAACTTAAACTAAGTTCAAGATTTCTCAATTCTAGCAAAAAGAAAAAAAATCTTGATTTATAGCATGAAGACTATGGCGCATGGGGTGGGGGGTGCATATAGCACCATGTCCCATTTTTCCGACGGTTTGTCAACTCAGCGGGCCCAACAAAAAGGCCCACCGAGTTGATAAGGATTTAATAGCCGCTCAGCGGACCTTCCTGGCTTCTACCATTAGCTCTGTCAGGTCAAAATATAGCTATGCCGCCATGTGAGCTTAATCGTAGTTTAGAAACATTTGTGCATGAACAAGGGTTCAAAAAAAAAAAAAAATCCCATCAATATACTTGAATTAGAGAATTCAACATTCTAATACATTGAAAATAAAAATGATTAACAAATGCAACAAAAGGTCTGGAGAGTAACCAATGAGGCAGGCGGCCGGTTCACTAGTGGAAAGAGTTGATTGGTGGCGCTTCATAAGTGGCGGTTCAAAGAGGAACCGCTGCAAAAAGTAAAAAGACAGCGCTTATTAACAAAGAACCGCGGGTCATGAAAAAAAAATCTTTCGGGTGGCGGTTCTATAATATAACCGCCACCAATAATGAAATTGGGCAGCGCTTATTCTGAGAAGCGCTGCCAATAAAAAGACCAGGTGGCGGTTCTATAATATAATCGCCACCAATAATGAAATCGGGCAGTGCTTATTTGCAGAAGCGCTGCCAATAAAAACCGGGTGGCGGTTTTATAATATAACCGCCACGAATACTCGCTGCCAATAATATACGACTGGTTCACAGTCATTTTTAGACGCGCTTCCAAAAATATTGTTCACGAAGACGAAGGCTTCCCATACTTCAACTGCCACTGTCAATCTGAAATCATTAGGGTTTCTCGTCAATGGAGCTCCTAAACTAACTCCCCCCAATTATCATATCCAAACATCCACACAACATTGTAATCAGATCCCCTTTCCGATCGACCGATTTCCAATGACGGTGGCGAAAATGGAGAAATCGCCGGTAGATCTGCTGGCGTAGCCCGGCGTCAGCTCTTCCCTCAAATCCCTTAAGCTAAAGACGAAGCAGCAGGAGCTCTTGATCCGTGTCACGATCCTTGGCTTGATTTATGTTTTGGCGTTCATCACGATCAATTTAGAGCTCGTTATTTGATTTGAACTTTGTTGTTTCTGGTATTTGGATAGGTTGTGGTGAGGATCAGACCAGCTAAAGGTCTTGGAATTAGAGACACTTTGGTCAGTAAAGTTTCGAAGAATTCTCTATMCGTYGCTGCAAGGARTTACACATTTGATTCCGTGTTTGACTCAGAYTCAACTCAGGTTTGGATATATTTTTATTTTTAGATTCTATATATTCCTTTTCTGGTTTAATTAGAAATTTCATGAATTGTGATTCAGAATTTAAGTTCATCTCTTTTGTGGTTTAATTAGAAATACATTAGCATCAAACTTGACCTRGAAAMTTGTGGTTGTGTGTGATTATRGGGGGACATATACCAATTAGTTGGCGCTCCTTTGGTTAAGGATGCATTGTTTGGTTATAATACATCAATCYTGGCTTATGGACTGGTAMATTATTGATGAATCATAATCTAARTTTCACATAATTTTTTATTCGAGTATTTATGAGATTTTGAGTTTTTTCTTCCTCTTGGTTTATCAATTTTATCAATACTAGACTAGGAGTGGGAAGAGTTACACTATGTGGGGACCTCCAAGTGCGATGGTTGAGGGTCCATCAGTCAATGGTCCTCAGGGTATTGTACCCCGCATTTTCCAGAATCTTTTCTCAGAGATTCAGAAGGTAGATTAGMTTCTTTTTTTTTCTTCTCATGTAGTCAAACTATAATGTATGATTTTATTATTAATATGACAACTGGGAGATGTTTTGTAACCGCATCTGTTATAATCTCAAAGGAATAAGGGAATTCAGATGGCAAAATGATAAATTATCAGTGTCGGTGCTCATTCCTTGAGGTGTATGATGAGAAAACCGGCGACCTACTTGATCCAACACAACGCGAAATGGAGGTTAATTTTCATTAATTTTTGTATAGATAGTCCGTCAATGTATTTTCATGCGTAATCTTTTATGTGGAACTTATTTTTGGTTGTACCATTCCAGATAAAGGATGATGCCAAGAATGGATTTTATGTTGAGAACTTGACTGAGGAGTATGTAACCTGCTATGAGGATGTCACTCAAATTTTGATTAAGGTATCAAATTAGGAGGGGTGTGAGCAATTGTCTTGTTTCTAACATATTTTTCTTTTGGTTACCATTTGGGGATTGTTCTAAATATATTATGCTGGTAGGGCCTATCAAATAGAAAAACCGGAACAACAAGAATTAACTCCAAGAGTTCAAGATCGCATATCATGTTCACATGCATAATTGAGTCTTGGTGCAAGGTGAGCATTGGAAATGTTCACGTGCTGCTGTATTCTGAAGCTAATTTTCATAAAAAGAACTTACTTTTAAGTTTTAACCATTTTTTTTAAATATAAATCTCATTCATTTGCTGGTAGCCTCTCTAATCTTTGATATAAACTTATATAGCTCAATTCTTATCTTGCAGGAGTCCTCGTCGAAGTGCTTTTTATGACCGTGCTGGGTTTGAGAGAAACGTACTTGATGACGCTAGTAGACAGCATGTGAAAGAAGGAAAATGTATTAAGAAGTCTACATCACAGCTTGGGTATGTCCTTCCACGCACATGTTTTAAATTTTTGTTCAGTTCGCCATGCCTATTATTATTAATTCTTAATAATATTATTGTTATTACTTTTTTCCCCTACAAAATATTCCGGCTAGCTTATTTCATTATTTTTGTCTCTTGTTGGTGCATCTTACTGTGCCTGTAGTTTTTTAGTTAGCTGGCTTTCTACAATCACATCATTGTCATTATAGCAATATGATTTCAGGTGATTTGGTATGAAATTAGGGGAAAAAGGCTAAAAGCCCATTTGTTCTTAGTTTATCTTGTTCTTAGTTTTTTTTCTATTAAACCTTGTTCTTATCTTTTAATGTGGTTGTAATTTCTCTGTGTGGGTATGGATTTGCAGGAATTGACTATTAGTGTTAGTAATTTAGGTTGGGCTTTTGGCTTTCTTTTCTTATGTTAGCTTTTACTATTAGTTGCCTTCATTGCTATATAGGAGTGATACATTTGTTTAGAAACAGTGATTTAAAATAAATTAGTCATTTTTTACATTTTTTTTTTGGTTTAGGACATGCTTCATTTGGTTTTATAGGTAAGATATTCATGGTTTATGGATCGAAGTGTGAAATCTACTGCATCGGGCTTTTGATATGAGGTTTTTTTCATCTGCTTTAGAATATGTTTGTAGGTCTTTGCCATGTTTTCCTTTCAAAGCATATGCAAACTTGTATCCCCTTGGCAATTTTTTTCCATGTTTTCATTCACATAAAGCTACTTAATCTTAAGTCAGGCTAACCGGACACTGCTTCTTAGCACGGTCACTCTTGTGATTAATTTTATTAATAGCTTTAACTAGACTTAGAGCAGGTGTTGTCAAGTTGATTGTYATATGACAGGCTGTCTATTTTCTGAAGTCACAATAACACAGTGTTTTCGAGTTCTCATTATGTCAATTCTAATTTTTATTTTTATTTTTTAAATTTTTGTATGAYTGAACATTTGTTTGCTGGAAAAAAGTAAAGTATTGTCATGTGGGTGAAACTATTAATGCTTTGTTACAAAGTGTTTCACCCCTTATATCTTCAAATATGAGGTCCTGACACTAAAAGTGAATTATGGGACCAAAAGTGTGATGGCCTCAATCCTGTGGGACYAGAGTGCAATTTTTATCTTAAGGAAGGATGTTAAAAAYATGTGGCTTTGGAGACGCCCTAACGAGTTCAGACATTTGTTTGTTTCCGATTTGATCTCTGGCCCTTGTTAATACCTTAGTAATAAAGTGTTAACATTTTAGTTGCTCTGGTATATATGTGATTTGTGATGCAAATGGTTTATCATCTTTTGAGATTTTAAATAGATTCTAAGATATATAGTTTTAGTAGCTTATTTTATTATCTGCCAAGAGTTTTCAATCTAACAGTAACAAGTTGGGACTGCAAATGATTAATTAAATGCCAAATCTGGATTGTTTTCAAGTGTGAAACCATTGTAAAGTTGGATCAAGTTGTTTTACACTTTTTTTTTATTTTTTTTTAAATAATTTCTGTATTCATTAATTTGATCAGGGTCGCGAAAAAATGTTGGGTCTTCAATGAAAAAGGAAAAATTGAAGCCAAGATCTCATTCAATCCATATTCATACCCAATTGGGTAAGATAAACAAAAACTAGTAAAAGCAAAGACAGTTTAACAACTAGGCAGGGGTGAAAGCAGGGTTTCCACATGGACAAACCCATAACTAATTATGGTTAACTCATCAAAAAACAGTCTCCCTAGACAAAACCCTATTTTATTTGCATAACTATTTATCATCGAAAATTTGGCACTTAAACCGTGTCTGAAAGTTGACATGGAAAATGGTTCTTCTGATCAGCCATCAGCTGCTCCATTTGTTTGCATTAGATGTCAATGCAATGATAATAAGGTTTGTAGTAAAATGCTTTATAGCCAACTCGTTGACGGTTGAGTCTCTGTTGGAGCTCTTGGATGAGGATAGCTTGCGAGAAGATACTGCTCTTCCTCCACCTGTATGGTCTTCAGATCACATCGCTCTCTTTGCTGAATTTCGCTGCATGCCTAGGACTAGACGCAGCTGATAATAGAAGGGTTTTTTTTTTTTTTTTTCTCTCTCTATTCAACATTTTACATGTTTGTTTGCTTAAAAAAGTAAGTATGACTAAAATTTTCTTGTAAGCACACAGTTATATAAGTGAATTAATTTTTAATATCGTGCCAAAATCTGAACCTGACTAGTGCATTTTTATTTTATTTTTGACAGGAGCTGCCTGAAGAGTGACTTTAGAAATGGGCAGTGACAAGTGTCTAACTTACATAAAGTCACTTTCCAAGTTCTCCAAATGCATTGTATACTCAATGAAATAGCGGTAAGTGTAACTTACATGAAAAGCTAACATATCTGAAGGTATAAAATAACCTCTTATGTGAAAAACTTAATATTTTTTTTAGTCACTAACAAAAATAGAAAAGTGACACTTTATACGAAATCCAATTCATAATCATAAATCAGCTCGGTGTTACACAAAACTAATAATAAAAATATCATTCAACTGAGTCTTGATTCTACTCGTTTTCTGATTATGCAGGTTCTCATTCCGATTTTGTCCTCACAGTTGGAATCGGCTGGTAGTGCTCATGTTCAAGATCAAAGTTTGTTTGTTCTCGTTTCGTACGTCTCTTATGGTAAGGCCATAACCTCCATAACCTCCATCAAGTTTTACATGTTAATGCATGTACTCAACTTTGCAAAAATTATAATTAATATCTTTATCTCTCTGTTTTTGGGATTAGGTAAGAGGCAATGAAGTTTATAGGCATCATTCTGATTTGTCCAGAATAAAGAAAATGATAAGGAAATTTTTGTCCTGGGCATTAGTTGATGGAGATGAAAATATGTAATTTATTTCTTATGCTGCTTTTTTTCCGTGTTATTCTGAACCCTGATAGCTAATAATGATATACTGATTGGTGAATCGTGACCAAGAGTCACTAGTATGAAATTATTTTTTGGATTTTAATTTTGTTTTTGTTTATGAAAATTAAATTGTTGGGTTTTTCTGCAAATAAATAAATAAATAATCATATTTTTGTGTTTATGTATTTATAGGTTGGGATGAGAATAGGTAAAATAGAATGGACATTTAATTATTTTTTTTTATTATTATTTGGAATTTACATGGGTTATAATCAAACGGATGTTAATATTCTTTGTGTCAACGACATCGGTTTCTTAAGAAACCGATGTCGTTGATCAGTAATAATTTGCCCGATTTCTGTTTTTAGCAGCGGTTCTTAGCTAAGAACCGATGCCAATAATAGTTTTGGAAGCGCTTCTTAACTAAGAAACGCTGCCCGATTTTCTGTTTTTGGCAACAGTTCTTAGCTAAGAACTGATGCCAAACTATTATTGGCAGCGGTTCTTAGAACCGACGCCCGGTTTTCTACTTTAAGCGTCGCTAATATAAGAGGCTTTTCATAACCGCCTCCAAAGGCTATTTTTAACCGCCTCTAATCGACTTTTTTGCACTAGTGGTTTAATCGACGGAGCCGACGATCTTCATTAAATACGATCCCAGCATAAAACAGCACCGCAATTAATCCCATAATTTCAATCAAGTTATATGATCGCGTGCTTCCCAAATGTTCTTCGATCGCTTTGACATTTTCTATGAAATAATAATTGCATATGTGTGTATCATATATGTAGGATGAATATGTATTTTTGTTAATATGTTGGTGTGGGCTGGATTTTGTTACAAATATAACCTTGACTATGACACTGTACTTGATGTTTAATTTAAATTTTTCGTAATAAAGCTTTTGTTATATATTCTGTAATTTTTTGATTTTCTGAAAATCCGAGCTTTTTATTTCATCGAGCTGGAATAGAGTCGAATGATTGATGACGATTATTTATAAAACTCCTGACTCGTATATCGGATTTCCTAATATGTTCAAGGAAAAACACAATTAGTGTGTCTTCGTCAATAAATAACTGATGAAGGATAATTTAGGTATTTATTATCTTTATGTATTATGAAAATATTTAATTGATAAGAGAACCATAATTTCTACCGTCTTCCTTCGTCTCTCTTTTATGTCTTCTCCTTATACTTTTCCTTTTACACATTATCAGCACATCAGCACAAAACTCTAACCTATTGAGAGTGATTGAGAATAAGCCTCCATACCCTATACACAATTTTCGTGGGTCAAATTTCTAACAGCGTCTTATATGTTTAAAAAATCGATTTCTCGAGTTTCAACCGTTGGATCGAGCTTAAATATTTAAAGAGCCTTCAAGACCATTTGATTACATTCTGAACGGTGGAGATTGGATTCAGAGATACGAGACGATTTATATAAAATCTCGAACAGAGCAGATTTTATTTTCAAAAATTTCTGTGCAGTATTTTTCAAAATACGATTGCGCACAATAGAACCGTTGGATCAAGCCAAACTTTGGATATGTTATTCCAAAAATATACAAGTTCAATATTGACGGTGGAGATTTGAATATAAAGTCTGAAGAATCCGATAATGAATTTTGAACAAAGCTGATCCTATTTCTTGGAACTGTCTGCCCAGCTAAAAATTCAATTACGCGCAATCTAACCGTTGGATGAAAGTGAATTTTGGGTATATTATTCAAAACACGTAGCGGTTGAATCTGTACGGTGGAGATCGGATTTGAAGCTTTGTATAATCCGAAACCTAAAAAGAAAATTAGGAAAGAATAATGACTTTCCTCAAAGGTAACTCGAATTACCCTATTATTTATTAAATGAAACTAATAAATATTTGAAAATATGTATATATGGCATGGTATGTATTATTGTGCATGTATATGTATATATGTTATATATGATTATATGCATGTGATGTTATGTGCAATATTGACAAATATGAAATTTTACAATACTTTAATGATATTCATAGAGTATATAATATATTATTACTTATACTTTTAGATGATTTCTAAGAAATCGTAAATAAAGTTATTTACACGATTAGATGAGAGATTGATCATGATTTTGCCAATATGTTTAGTTAATCATGAATTTCGATGAATTGATAGATCTCATGTATGTTGGTGATTCTCTTCAAGTTGATTTTATAAGTTACTTTCACTGTATGTATCATTGATTGTATATTTGAATATTTTCATGATAATGAAAGTTCATGAACGATAAATAATTTTGTAAATAAGTCTTGTGATAAAGTATATTCACATGATATCAAAAAAAAATTATGACATACTTCAAATTCATTATCTAAGGAAATTGATTAAACTAACTCAATCTAAATACAATTTAATATACTCAAAAGAAATTGAGTACTACATTATTCGTTTGATGTGGAAACTAAAATAACTACAATTCTACAATAATATCACCAATCAACCCCTAATTGACAAAGAATCATCAAACTTAGTCAAAGTCAATTCTCTTATGAACTTGAGAATTCATATTGACCCCAACTCTTATATTGGAAGTATATGTAGTTTCAAAATCTCAATAAATTCTGAATGTACTCTAAATGAATATTTTGAGAATTTTATGAAACACTACTTCCAAGCCTAAGAGTTTAGTGAAAAGAAATTGGTTTGCTTGCTAAAAAGGGTCAATGACTTTGATATGTTGCGACTAAAAACATGTCTTACCATATGTGAAAAAGAAAATCACTTTAAATGACAATAATAAATTGTGAGATACGATCTCACTCTATTTTTTTTCACTTGTGCAAACATACTGATGCACTTGTATAATATTAATTATGATAGTGAGTCGTTAAGAGACATGACATTATTATTCATTATACCAATGTTAGACCTCTGGATAAAGAAATTTCTTGAGGCTAACCATGATCGATTTGAATAGTGAAAATAACCTCAATGTAAATGGGAGGAGACATGTTGATCCCTACCTATGTGAGAAGAATGAACCACGAGGTAAGATATGTAAGAGTTCGTGATATTTATTGGTCATGGTAGAAGTCATGGAGGTTTCCCCAATAACCTTTCTTAGTCAATAGATATCCTCTATTTTGATTGATTAAAGTATAATCAATCATTCACATTAGACTATTGTATTTGGTCTTAAAATCTATTTTGAGTTAGATTTATGTGATGTGGCCTGATTTAATTATTTTTGGCTTATTGGTAAATTTTGTATTTCAATCTAAAGCATTAAATGTACTTGAGTTTATTTACCACACATTCACATACAAGGTTCACGAGTAAACTATTAGATATAATGTAACATATCTAGTAAATAATATTATAATGAAAAGTATTTCGTTCAAATATCTCTGTAGAATGTGAGAATTTATCGAGAAATAGACAATTATTCACTTAATTGATATTTATATGTGACTAAGTCTTTATGCCTAGTGGCACATTGATTAAAGTCATAAAAGCCCAGCATGAATCACGAGCGAAAAGAACCTTGTTAAGTTTGATGATATTCATGTTGATGATTATCATTAAGAAATACATTATGAGAATGGAACTATACCTTTAATTTATGTTGAAGAAAGCACGTTTTAGAGTCAATCTAGTACTTTTACTTTACTACTTTTTGATTATTGAATCATAAGTTATAACCAACAAAGAACTTTTGGGCACTGGCTCATTCAAGTTTTGACACGACTGGCATGGGTTCTTTGGTTGTCGTGATATGATAGTCCATAGTATAAGAAATTAACATGGACATCTTTCATTTTGAGTGGAATACAAAATGAGATAGGAATTTGATGCAAAGTATAGTATCGAACTAATGTTGTTCAACTACAGCTAGTGCATTCTAAAGTACTAAGAGTACTACATATATTCATATCTCAATGATACATCACTCATTTTTTCAAAACTTGTTCATTAACAAAATTGTATGATTGAGACCTGCTTATGCTAAAGATACAAAGTATAATATTCCATTCTTATAATTGATAATTGGTGATACATGTGGATATAACCATTCTAAATGCGGATTATTCAAGTATTTATAGTTTTGGTCGATGTTTCGGTACGTATTGTCCATAAAAATGTTGCATTTGCAAAACTTCTAGCACATTTAATATGATTGAGGACTCATCACCCTTATAAAGCACCCAAACCCATAATGCTAGAGAGTTTACATCAAAAGTACTTGATGTCTATTGTATTTTAATAAAGATCGATGTACTAGATCTTGTACCCTAATGTGCATATACAATAAGGTCTCAAAGAAGACACCGTCAAAAGGAATATAGATGGTGACTAAGACAATATTTATGCGCACTCATTTGTCTTTGCACAGGGTTATGCAATATTGCACGCAACTCTTACTTATTCGTTTATGAACCTCTGCTAACTAGATATTTTGCGTATCAGTTGGTAACTGGATATAAGCCTAATAATTCATATCTATGCATATTTGATTAAGCAGTATGTGTGCCTATTGCGCCCCCACAGCGCATTCATATGAGTTTCTAAAGAATATTAAGTATTTATGTTGGATATGAATCTCTAACAGTCATCCGCTATTTGAAACCTTTGACAGACATCTCTTTATCGCTAAATTAGCGATTTTGTCACTCTAATGAGACATTCTTCCCGTCGTTAGAGGGAGATAAGAAAAGTATTTTCTAATGGAACGACAGGAATAGTTTCATACTATGTCTCATTATGATCCCCGCATTTCACAATTTAACGTGAAAGTAAAGTAAAATGAATAATTGATCTTCAAAGTATAGAAGACTCAATTTCTAAAGTGACGAGATCATATATATACCAGCTGCAAATGTGTCTGTAGGGTTAGAAGTCCCCATAGAGGGCATAATGTCGCAGATTACGACATTGCAACCATACTTAGTGGAGGTGTGGTTGAGGCCGTGACTCCCAAAAGAAACAGGGGGAGGTCACTTGGTTCGATCAATACTCGCCCAAGGAATAAGAGGGCACGTATGGCACAAATTCAATAAATAATCAATGAAGATAATGACTCTCATGAGATTATCTCTGATTATACTTTTGTCAATGAATCATTACTGGAGGACGCTCCGAAGTTTAATATGATTTCAAAGTTCGAAAAAATCTCAATGTACAATGTGAGTTTATATGAGTTGATGGAAAGATCTTCCACATGCATTGATGATAGTATAGAACCACGCTCTATTGAAGTGTCAATATTGAGCAAATTGACCTAATTCTAAAGAATCAATCCAAGTAGAATTAAATTCACTGACAATAAGACAGGTATTTGGTTTGGTAGTGATAACCTCACCAAGTGTAAAGCATGTAGGACATAAACAAAGTTTTTTTCAGAAAGCGAAACAAGAAAAATAAATCCATGAGATGCAGATCTATACTTGAAGCACAAAGTTTCTCAAAACGCCCTAGAATTGACTGTGGGGATATGTACTATCCCATAATAGATGTTATAATTCCAAAGAACTGAGAATGCAGCTTATACTTGTGGTTACATCATATCTCTATGGGGATCGTAATTTAGAGATATATACGAAAGTGCTTGCTGACCTTTCATTGCTAAGACAACTGACTCTAAGCCACGAAGTGCATTTGCAATTAAATTAAAACACTCACTTTATGGATTGAAACAATCCAGATGGATGTGGTATAACTGTCTAAGTGACTACTTGATTGGGAAAAAATAATCTATGACATTGAAAATAAAATAAGTTTTAAATTTGTGATTATAATTGTATATGTCGATGAAAGGAACATAATATACACTCTTAATGAAATAAGAGATATTGCTAGTTATTTGAAATTTTAATTGAGATAACACATCATGGAAAAACTCGGTCATGTTTGATTGGAGTAGATTTGTCCTTATTTTTATTAGTATTTTAGTACGTTTTTCTATTTGTTTTTGGTATAAGTTGGACGATTTAAGCATAATTCCGTATTTTTATAGTTCTGACTTATTTTACCGTATTTTAGTCGTAATTGATGCAAATAGGTGATATTTCGTTGTTTTCACCTTACAGCTAAGTAACCGGAACGCGTAATAGACGAAGTTCGATGTTCAAGAATAGGAGAACGAACTTTCCGGCGAAACAAGCAGCAAAAGATTAAGAGAGACGTAGGCAGACGCGCAGTCGCGTCGACTGACGTGACCGTCGATGCTCCGTCGATGTGAGCCATGATCTGCGTCAGTCGACGCATCGTCAACGCAACTTGCTGAAGCGTCGATGTCGACGCACCGATGTCGATGCAACGTCGACGCAACTTGCTGAAGCGTCGATGTCGACGCACCCAGTCGACGCACCCGCCCAGCCAACGCGCACGCCGAGCACCAGCGCGCGTCAGTCGATGCTACGTCGACGCACCGTCGACGCGACGGCCCAGAATTCGGATTTTAGGGTATCTTGTGCTCCAAGACTTGCAATATCTATATAAACCCTCATTATTTTGGATTTTGAAGAGGACACACGACCCCCTAGGGTATCTTAGCTTACAATAACAATAATCCCACATCTCATAACGAGATTTGAAGACGGAGATCAAGGATCGAAGAACAACGTGTCCAAAACATCGAATTCGAGTTCRGGATTCATTCTTCGCCCAAGATCAACGTTCAAACTCCGGAATAGCTGGAGCTTTTTACTGCTTTTCGTAGTTCCAATAAGTTTTCTAAACTCTTAGTTGATTTCGTAGTTAATTGCTTAGTTAATTTCTTAGTTAATTCTAGTTTTGATAATTAGTTTAATCATTTTATTCTTGAGTATTGGATATTGGTTTAATTTAGTTTATTTACGCGAGTTGATTTATGCTTAGTAATTCGTTAATCTTAGATTCTTATGATTCGTTGCTTAGTGGTAATTTCTTATGCTCATGCTTTTACATTCGTTAATTAGGTTTGATTTATGGTTGCGTATTCTTGATAGTTTAAATTATTGCTCGTAGTTGATAATTTAGTTAGAATAATTAGTTTAATTAGTCTAAGTTTAATTATTGCTTTAGTTTATAATGATCAACTCAATCTCTTTTAAAACCCCAATTGTACATGTATTTTATTTTAGTTCATAAGTTGAGAAAAATATCCGAAAAACCGAACAATTGTTTCCTCGAGAGATACGACTCGAGTCAAACTCATCACCCTACAGTTACCTCGTACTCTCACGAGCAATCTGACGTGTTTTAAATTAATTTATTAAAAAGGGGTGCACAAAAGTTTGAGTCAATGTTAAGGCTTTAAACTAAAACCGAGTTTATGGGATACTAAATTCTACAGTTTGTATATATCCAAAACATGATCAGGCAATTAAATATGGATAAGTGCAATATGTTAGCACTCCTATGATTGGTCAAAGTGAAGATATAAGGAAATATCAATTTTGTCAATGGAATCTCTACCTACGTACAATATGCGCATTATTGTACCATTACTAATACAATTGACCAAATATTACTTTCTCAAAATTGTTATCTTGATTTAACTCAAGAAAGCGCAATGTCACTGGAATGGAATCAAAATGTAATTTGATACCTAAAAGAAACCATTGGCGCGAGTTTATTTTTCCCATTCATAAATATAATTGGGACTGCAGATGGTCTTGTAATCCCTATAGAAAATATTGAGTTTACTTCTTACTGTGAAACACCAAATAGTATCGTTGATGTTGGTTACTCATTCGACCCATGTAAAGAGATTATTATCATACATATAGTAGTTCGTGAGTATCTACGTTAGATGTTATGATCATTCATATCTCTGATGATAATGGCTTGAACTCTATCACTGAAGAAAATGTGATAATACGAGTAATATCACCACAACTCTTCTACAACCAACAACTATGCACTTTCTCAAGAATCAAGTAAATTGAGGAAGTAGAGACTTCCAAAGTTCTCTTGATAGATGTACATATTAGATAGAGGTGTACACTTTAGGGGGAGTCTCAACATAGGTGTGTTTTACTCTTTTTCCTTAGACCAAGTTTTATTTTCCCATTGGGTTTTGTTACTTGGCAAGGTTTTAACGAGACAACAATGAAACACCATTTCACCCTTTTACTTGGCACATGAGGGGAGTGTTGAAGGAAAAATATAATTAGTGTGCCTTCGTCAATAAATAACTGATGAAGGACAATTTAGGTTTTGTTATCTTTATGTATTATGAAAATATTTAATTGATACCCTATATAAAGGGAGTCTTTGATTAATAAGAGAACTATAATTTCTACCGTCTTCCTTCGTCTTTCTTTTATGTCTTCTCCTTATAATTCTCCCATTACAATGAGTGCAATGTCTATAAACTTTTCTAAACATTAACTTATTTATTTGGACTATAATATTTTATGGGGCTTTTATTCTGGAGGCCCTAGGCCTGTGCCTATTCCTAGCTGGCTCTATCCTTACTTTATCTTCTGCCCATCATAGCCATGGCTGGCGACGCTTGGTCGCTGACCGTTTTTTTGCTAACGAACTATTTTTCACTTAGATGTTTTGAGTTCTTATGAATTATTCGTGTTATATGTGGTGTCGAAGATAATTGCACACTAAACAAGGCATATGAGATTACGTAATGAAAAAAGTCATTTCTCTCATTTTCCATTTCAAATTGATGAATCAATAATGTCCACCCAATCCGCTTTTAGTCGTCATTCTTTGTTTAGCATACACATTTTACCATTGGAGAGCCTTGTCCAAAGACCGAAACTCTAGTCCTAATTTAGGCATTTGGACGTGTCGTAAAAATTATTAGTAATAACTTTAAATTGCTTACAAATACATATAAAATAAAATAAAATATGAATACCACTTGAAATAAAATTAAATGAAATAAAAATATATAACGAAGAATGAAAGGCTGGTATGTAGGAATCACGTCACTTGACGTTGTCCTAAAATTGTGATCCCTCCGTACAGGTTTTGAAAGCACGCCACCATCCCTAGATAAATCTCAAAAAGATCACAATCGGCGTCTTCTTGTGATCACGATCACAAATAAACTATCAAACACGACCTTATCACGTTGTCCAAAATATTATAAAAGAATATTAGAGTTTTCTTTGTGTACTTTGTATGCTTGTGAGTGTCTTACTAGATACCTAGGTATTCCTATTTTATAGTGTTAGAATGTCATTTGAAAATCAAAAATCAAATGCAAGATAATGACCGTTATGAGTGTGTTAAAAATTAAAATGTTGGTTATAAAATTAAAAATAAGAATCGACATTTGAAGTTTCAAAACTTCAAAATCGTAACAATCCCCCAAAACATTTAAAACTTCAATATATATATATATATATAATAAATTAAAGTTGGGCAACTAGATACTATATAATAGGTCCAGGAGCCTTCTGGACTTGAGCTTACACATAGTGTTGATGATTTATATTTGAGGGAACCATAATAGATTACGCCTTGAATTAGAACCCTTGATCAAATTTTCATACATCACACACATAACATCGACATCGGTATTTGTTCAAGCGGGTTAGCGCTATTAATCGGCATGCGCTCTGATCTTGATTCTCATTAGAGTTTCTGGGATTCACTCAAACCCATAGCCACGGCCTCATGACAACTCTCATTTAGGTGAAACCTCCAAGGGTACGTGTGATCTATACCTTGCGGAATTCCCCCCTCTATTTCATTAAGAATCATAATCCAACCTAACATCACACTATATATCACTATACAGGAATGATAAACTTTTCACTTTTATAAAGTAATGATAAATGAGTCACGCAATATATGTTGTTTCTACACAATGAACCTTCTTCATGAATTCTTCAATCACAAAGGTTGAGTTACTCCTAGAGGTGACTCCCTTGTGGGCTTAAGCCCATCCACCTCGATGATGTAAAAACACTTTTATTAGGTAGACCTTTGGTCAAATTGTCTGCCAGATTTCTCTCCGATTTCACAAAGTCAAGAGCTACCACATTTCTCTTCAACAAAGACTTTATACTTTTATTTCTTGCTTGTAAGTGTGTTTATATTTTTATTTGAATGTGTTTGTTTCACAAGATCAATCACAGCTTTGCAATCATAATGAATAGAAATAACAGTTAATGATTTTGAAATAAGTGCACTGTCAAAATCTCGTAACCATACAGCAGTTGTACAAGTAGTATATAAAGCTATTAATTCAGCTTCCATTATACTTCTAGATATAACAGTTTATTTGTTAGATCCCTATGTTATTACTGCCCCACCTAACATAAAAACAAACCCATTAGTTGACTTAATTTCAGAATTATTAGTGATTCAATTAGCATCACTATATCCCTCAATTATATTTGGAAAGTCTTTGTAACATAAGGAGAAGTTCAAAGTTCCTCTAAGATACTTAAGTATTCTTTCTAAAGCACTTCAATTATCCTTACTAGGATTATGTTGTATCTACTAAGTCTCCCAACTGCATAAGAAATATCTGGTATTGTCTATTTGTGAAATATATTAATGATCCTATAATTTGAGAATACTTTAATTGAGATACGAGTTCTCCCAAATTTTTGTGTAAATGTATATTTGGATCATAAGGAGTAGACACTGGTTTATAATCATAATAATTGAATTCTACCAAGAATTTCTCAATAGAATCAGTTTGGTTTAATAATATGCTTTCTTCTATCATTTTAACTTTCACATCCAATAATATATGTGTTTCTCCTAAATCTTTCATCTCAAAGTTATCAGGCAAATAAGTTTTCACCTTTTCAATTAAACTAAAACTTGAAACAAATATTAATATGTATATATAATAAAATCCCAAATAAAAAGCAAAAAAAAAAAAAAAGAGATTTGTGGGCCCCGAAATTAATTGAAAAAAATTTATAGACAAAAATATAATATCATAATAAAATACTAAATAAATTCTAAAACTTGAAATCAGAAACATTATATACGTAAATTATTGTATACATCATATACCTTATTTAATCAATTTCTAAAATAAAAACTTGAAAATATTATAGGACTAATAATATAAGTTATTCAAAAATAATTAAATAATTATTTATAAAATTATTATTCATAAAGATATTGGTAATGTGCGATTAAATTCTAAGATGATATATAAAAAAGAAAAGAAATTACACCAATACCATTTTCTATCTTATAGTATATGCACTTAATTTAAACCCAAAACTATGTATAACAACATTAAAATTTTCATGCCACTATTTTTGGTGCTTGTTTTAAACCATATAAGGACTTGACTAATTTACATACTTTATCCTCTTGTCCTTTCACTTTAAAACCTTGAGGTTGTTCCATATAAATTTCTTCATCTAAATCCCCATTTAAGAATGCGGTCTTGACATCCATTTGATGTATCATTAACTTATGAATAGAAGATAAAGCTAATAAGACTCTAATACTTGAAATCCCAAGAACTGGAGATTGAGTATAAAAATAATATATTCTTTCCTGTTGATAAAATTCTTAGTGACTAGTCTTGCTTTATATGTATCTATTGTACGATCAGCTTTTAACTTCTTCTTAAAAATACATTTGCACCCTATTGATTTACTACCTGCAGGTAAATCAGATAAAATCCAATTATTATTTTGAATTATAGAATTATATTCATCTTTGATAGCTTCTTTCCAAAAAGTGCATCTATAGAAGGTATTGCTTCATCATAAGTTTGTGGATCTCCTTCAACTAAGAATGTAATAAAATCATCTCCGAAACTCTTTTTAACCTTGGTTCTTTTACTTTTTCTTAATTCTACTAATGTTTCTTCTTTATTTTCTAAATTTAC